>CAJNJA010028808.1:0-63626 GCA_905231915.1 Symbiodinium necroappetens | reverse complement strand
TTGGTAGGAGGGGGGGGTGGCTACTACTACTACTACTACTACGACTACTACTACTACTACTACTACTTATACTTACTACTACTACATACTACTACTACAACTACTACTACTTACTACTACTACTACTACTAGTACTAGTACTAGTACTAGTACTAGTACTAGTACTAGTACTAGTACTAGTACTACTACTACTACTACTACTACTACTACTGCTGCTACCTACTACTGCCACCACCACCACCACCACCACCACCACTGCTACTTCTTCTGCTACTGCTACTGCCGCTGCTACTGCTACTGCTACTGCTACTGCCACGACTACTACGGCTGGAGCTAGTGCTGGTACTATAGTGCTAGCTACGTCTACTTTTACCACCGCCAACTGCCCGCACTACGTGCCACGACCCTTACCACTATCACTGCCGCAACCTTTGACCAACATCGCTCTAGCTACAGCCACCGCTATCGCTACCATTACCACAAACCACTGCAAGTACCGGTACCACCGGTACCACCAGTACCAAAAGTACCACCAGTACCACCAGTAACCAGTAACCAGTACCGCCAGTACCGCCAGTACCGCCAGTACCGCCAGTACCGCCAGTATCATCAGTACCACCAATACCACCAGTACCACCAGTACCACCAGTACCACCAGTACCACCAGTACCACCAGTACCACCACACCACTACCGCGACCACCGTCACCACCGCCACCACCGCCACCACCGCCACTGCCGCCACTACCACCACTACCACTACTACCACCACCACCATCACCGCTACCTCCACTGCTTCCATTACCACCACTAGCACCACTGCCACAACTACCACCACCACTACTATCAAACGCTGCCGCCACTACTACCCGGACTACCCACCAAGTAGCCACTGGCTACTAGCCACATTTTCATCATCTCGATTGAAGATACAGCAGAGATAGTAGAAGTAGATGCCAAGTATGGCTGTTCTGCGGATGGTAGTATCCCGGTGAAAACTGCAAGGTAACCAGCCATTAGCAGTGACAGAACGTCCAATCCGTGCACCAGGTCTTGCCGAGTTGGTCTGTTTCATGGCTGCGCAAAGCAAAGCAGCAGGAGAGTCTGCTGCTGGATTGTGTGTGTCTTGAGCCCTGCAAGCTTGAAGAGACTGCTCTGTAGGTAGTTCGTATTGTGGTGGTAACCACCAGAAAGTGTTGTCGTCTTTTTGCATGCAGAGGAGCTTGCCAAACTCTTCCAACAGCACGGAGAGCAAGAGGCAGAGAAACAGAAATCGTGACTGGGATACCGGAAGTCCGACGCCGAATGATCGTGGCCAGGACGACTTGCTGTGGGCACGGTTTGCGCAGGTTCGTGGTTAGTTAGGGTCACATGCTGGTTGCTGCTCCGGTTGCAGCCGGTGACTGCCGCTGACCTTTGCGAGGCGTTGGAGGTGCAGAAGCAGGTGTGCGGATTACAGGCGCTGTGGCTCCAGGGCTTGAGCCGTGTTGCAGTTCACCGAGACTGATGCATGCGTCATGTGTTGTGCTTGTTTCTGAAGCGGAGGCTAACTCAGACATTGCAGGCGACCGAGGGTGCAAACGCCGCGGCTGTCAGAAGAATCCCGTGCTGTTGGAGAGGCCTCTTCCGCCGTGTCGCCGAGTTGCTGAAAGATCCCGCAGCAGCCGCAGCTCCAAATTATGAGCTGACGTGCGATACGTGCTTTGGCTCTTCTCCGAGGCCGGGCCGGCGCCGGACGGAGCGCTGAACGCCCTGCGAGCTGCCCTCCGGAAGGTGCACGGCCAGGGAGGGGAGTCTTCATTTTTCTTCGTGCACGGTGTGCGGGAATTTTTACGGAATACCTGGTGGCTTCGCAGGAGCAGGCAGTCGTGCAAGATGGACTGCGAGTGGTGTTACATCACTTAGAGGTCGCGGCCTTGACGAGCTTTCTTGGGCAACGCTGCTGGCACGGTCATCCCATCATATCCCATCCTTCCTGCTTGCAACACGCTCCTGTCCCTGAACCGAGATATCCGATCTGACCAGTCCGAAGCTCTCTTTGGTGTCAAGCCCTGACTCATCAGGTCGGGGCTCGATGCATCTTGCTGTCGGACCGCAGGGACTTTTGCATCGGCATCCGACAGTTTTTGCGAGAAAACGAGGTGCCTCTTCCACAGCTCACAGCAACGTCATCGTCTCTCGTTATCACATCCCGGACCCCCGTTTCAGGATGTCGACGAAGATCTTGTTGCGGACTGGAGGCCACACAAGGCGCGCAAAGGATAGCAGGGTGGCTGACCACGGCAGAAGTCTTTGGGATTGTGCCAGGTGGCGTCCCTCTTTCCGCTGAGCCAGAATGCAGAGCAGCCATGGTGTGTGGCAGAAGCCCTTTGCTTAGCTCGGCACATTGACAGCCATCTTTTCTTCGTCTTAGTCCAGTCCGATGTGTTGCATGGGTGTCCTCTTCGGGAGTTGATGCTGTCTGGAGCACGTACCTTTTGCAGGCATGTATAAACTCCAGGTGTCCTTCAGAAGACCTGTGGTGGGGTAGCACCTGTACGAGTAGCTAACGCCCCGGTGACCCCCGCTTGGCGCCCAAGTGCCAGTTCAATTGCTGCAGGTCACACATTCGGCGGTGGATCCAATGTCAGCCGCTGCGAATCTTGCTGCCAAGGAGGCGGCCCGCCGATGGGGGTAAAATCATATCTGTCACTGGTGCATGAAGATGTTGGGGCAAGGCTCAGAATGTATTGGCCTCCTGTCGGATCCTTGCCCAAGCCAGCAGGTCTTCGTGATAGAGAAGCGCCTGCGCGGTCCTTGGAAGGTTTTTTACAGCGTGCTGGGTTCCAACTTGAAGTGCTGGCCCTGATGAGCTTCTCCTTCGCGTGGCGACCGTAATGTATGAAACCCACGCTCAACCCTAATCGGAAAGCAAAGCCCTGTACGGCTGCCTCAGTATCCTGAAGTGTGAAAGGCGAAGTTCGCAGCCGCGTGATCCGGTGGAAGGTTCATGCCTCGTGCTTCAGGATCATTTGGCTGTCAGATGTCCTTTTGCACTCACGGCAGTGCTAGGGCGGTCCGGAGCTTGAGCAAGTAGATATCCTCGCGCCAATGCATTTTTGTGGCTCGAGGAGCAGCATACGACTGACTCAGACAGCTTGTGTTGCAGACAAACTCCAAGCACGATGACGCAGGCTCTTCCCCAGGAGAAGGCACCGCTCTCCCCTTCTCGCTTGTCAAGGCAGTCGAGCTCCACAATGAGGATCCGTGAGAACCTGGGCCGGTCTAGCCTAGCATGCCTGTTCTGGATTCATTTTTTTTTGGGGGGGCATGGAGGCGAAATCGTGCCACACACATCTCACCTCTGCTAGTTTCTGGTAGCCGTTTCTTCTCCTTGTGAATTTCGGTTCTTGTCAGGAAAGCCGCGACCATCCGCAAAAGCTTTCAGCGACCGAAGTTCTGGGTGACAGGGTTCGGCTGGTGCTTGGCTGCATGTGCGGGTGCCGCCAACACGATTGCATTCAAGTGCTGGATGCTGTACGCGTCCCATGTGACGGGCAGCACATCCAACATGGCTTTCCGACTGGAGGGCTACCAACAAGGTGAGTACGGGTCAGAGTCCCTGAAAGAAGCCTGCTCTCTGGTATTTTCCTTTCTGGCAGGGGCATATGCATGCGGCGTCCTCATCGACAAAAACCAGGTGCATTTCATGGGCAAGGCATTTTATGGCTTGGCTCTGGTCCTCAACTCTGCGCTCTTGATCACCGCAGCATTTGTCCCTGGTCGCCTGGTGCCAGCATGCTTTGTGTCTGCGGCCTGCGGTCTGCAGAATGCTATGTGCACTTCACATTTCGGTGCAATCATCCGCACGACGCATGTCACTGGGACGGTCACGGACATCGGCTCGACGATGGGCCGCATCAGCATGATCTATCTCCGGAAAGCTTGTCGCTGTGCACCGCTGAACGACATCGACCGTGCTGAGATCGGAGTAGATGCACGGAAGTTGGCAGTGCTGGCAGGGTTGTGGTCCTTCTACCTGATTGGAGGCCTTATTGGAATCTACATGGAGAATGTGATTCCAGGTCCCCGCGCTCTTCTCGTGCCTGCCTTTGTCACTGGCAGTGTTGGCCTCTTCTACATGGCCTGCCGGCGGCTTCTCAAGAACTACATTAAGAAGCTGGAGCAGGACCGCTTCACTGCAGACCTGCAGGAAGCTCAGCAGGCCTTGGCCCACATGGGCAGCCGCCTCCACGACTTGGAGGCTGGCGAGGACAAGCTGGTCTCGTCCTCAGATTCCCTTTTTCCCAGTCTCCACCTCTACACTGACCTGGCATCATCTATTTTTGTGCCACGAATGTCCTCAGGTCGTGGAGTTGGATGCGGAAATGGGTCACATGATCGAGGCTTTGCATGAAGTCGAGGCTGGCTTCTTTGCACCTTCTAGGTTCCGGGGATAGTGTGTGCTTACAGCATGGCCGGTTGAGCAGCAGAGAAATTTTGGCCAGCCGGGTTGGGAATCGCGAAGAGGCAGGAGGCGTGGACAGGTGACCATGGGCCCGAAAGGCAATGTCGGAGTTGAGCGCACCAGGCCGACTTCGACAACGTTTACGGAGAGTCCGGTCGCGAGTTTGCAAGACAGGCATGTGGGGATCCTGCATTCCCAGCGTTCAGTGGAAAGAGTGTCTGCACTTCTTTGCAGCCTCTCCTGTCGTGACGTCAGTATTTTTTGCGACCGATGCCATGTTCATAGTCTGTTATGTTTGGCTATCCTGTCTTTCATGACTCATCTCTTCTGCCTTCTGCATTCATCGCACTCACACTTTGTGATGACGGTCGTGCAGGAACTGTCATGCAGGCCCAGGATACATACCAGCAAGAAGCAAGACCTGGTACTCGTAGAGAACATCTGTCCTGGGTCGAAAACATGTGTCAAGTGTCAAGCAGCGGATCTTCAGCTTGGACTGCCAGGGAAGCAAGTGCAGCAGGGCCAGCAGTACAGCCACTTCTGGCGTTTGAGTTCTGTGTGAAGGCTGCGTCTGGAAAGTTCATGTCAGTAATCTTGAGATATCTTGAGACTTGGAGGATGCCCTGTGATCTGTGTCGGTCTGAGATGTATGCAGGACGCAGCTGGAAATCGCAGAAGCAGGCGCTGAGACATAGATTGGCGCCCGACAGCATAGCAGCTCGCGAAATCTTCCCTAGCACAACTAATTCAGATGCGCCATTCGTAGCAAAGTGCGCTGTTGGAACATACCCCGGAGAGTTCCTGAATTCAATTGCCGTATAGATGGGCAGTGCTAGTGGCATTACACGCCTGCCTTCTGAAGCGATCAGTCGGGCTAAAGCAGACGTGTTCGCATTAATCGCATGACAGTTTTTGTTTGGGGGCATGGCGGGGCAACACATGGTTTGCTTGCCGGAGTTTTTCTGGCCAAGGGTCAGCACCCCGTGATCTTCACATTGTGTGAGGGTCAGACACATCCTGACTGCAGGCAGGTGGACAGGACAAAAGCAGAGCAGGATGGAGTGGTTTGCTGTTTTGTATGGGTGAGAACCGCGGCGTTCCTTCTTACCTTCCAGGTTTCTCCGTCGGGCTTGAATCCAGCCGAGAGTACTGCCGAGGTGATCCCTCAGCTCACTTGGCGGTTAGGCGTCGCCACTTTTCGGTGTTCTCCCTTTCAGACTCCCTGTGACTCACTCCTCTGCACACTTCGTTTGTCCAAGTCTGCCGAGGCCCTCTGTTCCAGAAGCCATCGCTCGACACAGAGTTTGGCGTGCGGGAAAAAGCTCCGATGCACAGGCAACTGACAGGACGGAGTACCCCTTGTGGATCTCGGCCAGAAATCTCACTGGCTACTTCTGCCAACTTCAGAAACCTTACTCTGTGTCGGCTCAGATCAAGTCAGAGGCTCCTGGCACTCGAGTTCTGGATTGGCTAAGGATGTCGATTTCGGCACAGCTCAAGGCACCCACAAGTACATTTTGAGCACATGACATCGGACAGTCGCCTAACATTCCGGGACTCCGAGAGCCTTGCGTCAAGCAAGTCGGGAGCATCTCCAACTGCGTTGGAGCTTGGGCTCATCCACGCCACTGGCGGTAAGCCAGCATCAGGCTCGGGTGAGTGCCTGCATCGTTCCGAGACAGCGGGCTATTCCCGTGGTCGACCGCTGGCAGGTTCGAACAGATTGTTGTTGTGGCTGCCGGGGACAAAGCCAAGTCTGGCTTTGAAGTGTTCCTGTGGACTAGCTGACTGGCTTTTGGAACCTGAGGCTTGAACGAGCACGAATATGGCTCTGGCAGCTGACAGTCCAGCAAGTGGTCTGAAAAAGGCCTGGCTTACATCTTGAGAGCATCTGAGAGCACTTCCGACTCAGTGCTGCATCGGCCATGTTGCACAGTGTTTTTCTTGCAGTCACCCCGAGGATCCGACTTGTCTAAACTGCAACAGAAAAAATTTGGCTGGTAACCCTATGCCCCACCAAAGACTCCGTCAACTCGCTTTTCCTCAGTTCTTGCTCGCTGAAACTTGTGCTGAAAGACATTCTGCTGCACATTGTGGCACCAGTAAGCCTTGACACGGAGAATTCGTCAGATTCTGGTGTGTGCAAGCAGGAGCCTGAATTGTTAATGCAAGCGCAAATGACGCAAGAGACAAAATCGTTTGCATTCCACTGGCCAGTTTGTTCGTGCGGAAGCCGGTTCGAGTGACATTTTCGATTTTGCAGATGGCCGTTGTTATTTAATCATGCAGTATGCGGTCTTTGTCGATTGCTATAGTGTATGCTAGGCTGCTAGACATGTGGACTCCAAAACATAGAGGGTGATCTTGGCCGCGTCCGATCTCTGCAGGCTATGCCTGCGTTGAGTGGTGAATGCTTGAAGGACAATTCGAGCTTGGGGAAGGTTTGGTAGATGCATCTTTCAAGCTCCCCTCATGTTTTCAAGCTGCTACTTTCTCCCTTGAACAGGAGAATGGCCCCAACGGGTGGCGTAAGCCGGCAGTGAAAGAAGATGGGAGCAGTGCTCAGATTACAACTGTGCTTGTGTGCCGGTACTTCCGCCCCAGTGCTTCTGTCTCTCTTTTGTACCCTGAGCAGGTCAGGGAGCAACAGCAGCAGCACGACTTCGGGCTGCGAGCCCTCAGTTTGCGAGGAGAGTGAGGCAGGCTCCATGTTTTTTGCAGGTGCCAGTCTTGTCCTTTCCGACTCTTCATCGACTTGTCAGACAGGCGACAAAGGTGGCTCGGGACGGCAGCGGCAGCAGTTCGGGATCACGCACAGAGACGGTGAAGGCAGTCCAGCAAGGTGTATACGTCCGCGCGCGCGCGTGTGTGTGTGTGTGTGGCTGTTCAAGCTCGGATGGGTTTCAATCAACCTCGTAGCAACTTCAGCGAGGGAGGTTTCATCCCTTCTCTTTAAATCTGTTTTGACCTTAGCCCCTGTCAGCTCCAGCACTACAGTCAGTACAGTGGCAACGGTTTCTTGAACCCAAACCTATGTCCCGTCAACATGGTTACCCAGAATGCATCATCTTGGAGTGCTTCGTGGATAAATCTCAGTGCTGGTTGTATCATCACCAAGGCCCCCACACACACAGAAGCATAAGGCAGGAGCAGCGGTGTAGCACGAGCCAGCGCCTACTGGACATTGGCAGGTCGTGGCAGTTGTGCTGATATGCTCCCAAGGGTTTGGAAGTAGTTGCAGCTGCAGCGGAAATAAGGAGTTCTTCTAGCCACAGCAGAAGAGAAAGCTGACCTCAGGAAAGTTGCCTCGATCGTGCACGAGCTTTCGTTCAGCATGGTAACGTAGTTGAGCCCCAGCTTCCGAACTTCCTTTGTGTAAGGCTTTCGTTGAGTGGACGTGAAGGTTTTCCGCCTCCCAAGCGTTTGAAGATGTTCGAAGCCATTGCTGTACTGCTGTTGGCTCAACAGAGAGACAGAGAGAGTCAGGCGCAGCTACTATTGCTTTTTTGTGGCTTTGCTTGGAGGCTTACAAGGAGTCGACACAAGACGAGAGCAGCAGCTCGGCCTCGCGAAGCGAGCAAGCACAGGACGCGCAGCGCACGGCGCAGCGTCTGCGGGGAAGTCCTCACAGAAAGGGACGCGCGCGCCTTTTTTCATGGGTCGGACAGGATGTGCAGGATGGTGATCCTCCGAAACAACTGAACTCTTTGAAAACGGCCCACGGCCCAGCGGCGCTTGGAGAAGGCCCTCCTTTGATGGTTGTTTTGACCAAGGCCGGACCCATGGAGTCCGTTGGCAGCCAGGTCCCAAGAGGCAAAGGCGCCTTTTTCAGACGGCTTTTGAAGCCGAATCCAACCTGGTGCATCAGCAAGACCGTACACTGTTTTCACTGCTTCTGCTCTCCAGAGATGCTGAGGCGTTGGACACCCGAACAACTGCAAGGCACTGGGTGAGTCGTTACACGCGGAAGTGAGCCCAAGTCATCATCTTATGATCGCGATCTTCGAAGCATGCGGCAGCATGCTTGGAGCGTTTGATGGGCCAGCGCCACTCGCATCGGTCTTTGGGTGTGCCACTTTTGCTCAGGCTGTAGCCTGTCAAGGGCCAAGCAACAAGGATCAGGAAAGCACACAGTTTGGATGAGCTCATGAAGTTTGCAGCAGTCTAGTCAGTCGAGAAGCAAGCAGGCATAATCATCTCAAGTCTCTTTTGCAACCCGAAGAGCTGTGAAGAGCCTTCCAGCCCACTCCACACTCGCGACACCGCAACAAATGCATCTGGCTGAACCGTCAAAGTAGCCGAGCAGCCTCCACTTAACACAGCTGAAGTATTCTGCTTCTGTACCTCTAGTGGCGATGTAGGCCGCCGCTTCTCAGGAGGCGAGTGCAAAGCCCCTACGAAACAAGAATCCGCCGGTCTTTGATTGAGCAGTGCAGGGAGTTTCAATGACGGCCCGGCAGCCCCTTGCTCAGAGCTTCACTGAAGGTGTAGAGGGATAAACGCCCAACAAAACATTGGCAGACTGAGCAACCGAGTTAGTGCTGGAGTTGAATGCTGCTGCTTAAGGTCGTCGTATCTCCCGCCGTCTGCAGCCTCCCAGACAATGGGTCCGCACCAGCGAGCAAAGAGTCTGGCAGGGAGCGAGGCAGCGTTGACTTTGGCGCCAAGCGTGGCAGGTGCAGCTCGAGTCGCCGGCGCTGCCACTGCACTGGTGGGACGGGCTGTCGTTTCTGCAATTCTTTTGCTGAATGGGCCCCATGCAGCCTGACTTTCCGCGCCAGCGCCTCCTCGAGTGCAATCCGGACTCGCTGTTGTCTCGGCCGCTTGGAGGTTCGGGGGAGGGTGTCGGGGAGGAAGCACTTTGGGCTCGGGCCTTGCCTTCCAGGCCGAGTCTCAGCCGCAAAGCTGGCGAGGATGCAGTACCAAGAGCGCTTGGAAGCCAAGGCGCAAGTCGGAGAGAAGACCCCATCAGCAGAGAGGGCTCGCCTGGCTTGTGAAGGCCGGCGATGCCCACGGCGATCTGCTCGACTTTGCCTGGAACTTACCTTTGCACCGCTGCAGCCTCCAAATGCTGAGAGAAACGGTGCATTTGGGCTCCTCGAGGAGGATGGCTCGGCGGGTTCCGAGCCGGCAACATCTTCACAGGTTCCGGTCTCGAAGGGAGATGTTCAGTGCATTTTGAATATCGTTTTGCACGGAAGGCATCAGCTCCATACCGGAACGAGACGCTGCCAGCAACTTGCCTAGACATCTGGCAGTTGAAGGGGGCAGTTCTCGGAGGTCAGAAGGAAAAAATCTCGAATGGTTTCAAAAGCGACGTCGTCGGCCCTCCGCAGACCTCTGCAGCAGCTCGTCTTGTGACTCAGGGCTTCGTGCCGGAAACGCTCTGGGCGGGTGACACAGTGCTCGCACGGTGCGCTCGTCGGGATGAGCACCAGGAGCCACAGAGCAGCTGGTGCGCTTGCAGGTACGGCCCAAACGGGCGGTTTTTCCGAGCGCGTGTCGCCGGGGCCCGAGCGGCTCGTGTCCGGTTTCTTCGCGGTCTTTGATGTGTGTTTTTTTAGGTCCGCGTCTACAGCAGCCGCGGCAGTTCTTTGGCGGATGTCGAGTGGCTGAGAACGCAGGCCCGTCAGGGCGAGACCAGGGCCAGGGCATGGGGAACGTCCTGTCAAAGCGCTGGTGGCCTACAGGACAGTCGAAGCGGCGATGAGTTTCTGGGTCCCTTGGTGCAGCAAAAAGCCAAGCTCCGAAACCCAAAAAGGTCTCAGAGGAAAGCGAATCTTTGTTGCTTCGCATCGCGAGGCCCCCTGCAGGATGAGCTCCTGCATCGGAATGGCTTGCAGGCCAGCAATGCAATCTGCTCTCAGCTAAAATCCCAGCCGTGAAGCTGCCCCCAAGTGGCGGCGTCTCCCCCTTTTTTAATGTGTCCGCAAGAGGTGGGTACCGAAGTGCGAGCGCTTGCGAGCTCCGGATCGGACCTTGCCCCAGGAAGAGACGAGGATGTTCCTGAGCTAGAGGATCCCAAGCCAACGCAGCTATCTTGGGATGCAAGGCCCGAAGTTCTGCGGCGGCCGGCGCGCCGGGAGCTCGAGTTCTTGTGTCTGGCCTGTAAGCCTCGTGACTCTTTCATGCCTGATTGTATATTTCTTTAGTTTACTCTCTGCGCCGGTGCAAGCAGCAGAGCAGGTGTTCTAGAAAGCTGCAGCGAGTTCTGCGCCCGCAGGCCCGGTCCCACTGCGCCCGCCCAGGAGGCCGCGCGATGCCTTTTTTCTTTTTTTAGCCTTTTCCTTTTCTGCCGCTTTTTGGAGCCCGAGATCCGAGATGTGCTCCGGCAGCTCAGGGGCCACCAGCCGCGGCCATGCCGGATCTGCTGGACTTCTCTCCCCTTGGCGAGGTGTGGTGGTAGTTTGTGGGATGTACAACCTATGGCTTTACAGGGAAGCTGCTGATGTGTCGTGTCTCCAGATGTGGCTTCCTGCAAGGCGGTTCCTTCTGGTGCAGACCTCCTGGCTCCTGCAGGTTCACGGTGAGTGCAGAGACGCTTTGTGCTCTGTACAAGGGCAGCAGGAGCCGCTGCTGCGACCATGAAGCATCTTCGTTTTGATTGTTGTGTTCGGACTCTGCTTCGGAGCAGGTGATCTCACACCTGGCCTGCCAAGACTGGATTTTTCAGGTGGGCACGCATACGTCTCCATGAAAGCAACAGGGACACAACGATATGCAATCCTTTGCGGATGATCCTGAAAGGTGCGAGGCCCGTGGAGGCGCAGAGGCAAGCTGCAAGAAGCTCTACAATGCAATGACCGTGACAACGATATGACGAATCAGCATGGCTACAGTTGGAAAGTTCGTATTCTGTGCTGTGCCCTAGTTGCTTATCTTAAGCCCCAAAGAACCCTGCAAAGGCCGCCATCGCTGATTGGTGGTGGCTATGGCAACGTCCCAGTGCAGGCTGAGCTTAAGGGTCCTACCTCCCTTGGCTCCCGGGTAGCTTCATGCTTGTTGTGGCTCACTCACACTCTGCAATATGCTCTTTAGGGCCTTATGTCAGGAACACGCTTGAGTCAAAATGGCGAATGCCATTTTGGCTCGAGCTGATTGTGACCCTGCACACGAATTTTCGAAAAACTTTCCGTCGCTCGCCTTTGCTCGCCATGGCCGCAACACCTACCCCCGCTGATGCTTGGACCGTTGTTGAGGAATACCCGTGACGACCGACACGAATGACGATGATGCAGAGATCGTCGAGAATTTTACCAGGGACGATGTTCATGCTAAGCTGAAGGAGATGCAAAAGGCGGTGAGAGCGAGGTCACCTCCTCCCGCATCTCCGAGGACGCCGAGACCACCCTGGACGATGAGCACTTCCGTCCACGACGTGGTCATGACGCCTGAGGCGCCGGGGAGCCTTTGGCCGAGCCGTCCTTTGTCTGGTTTCGCCTCTGGAGAGGCGACGCCGACCCCGGCAGCCCCTACCATGCATGTCTACCAGGGAAAAGGGTGCGGCTGGTGCGTTGCTGATCCAGGGCATGCCGGTAAGCCCGGAACCCTGATCCGCTCGTTCGCACTACTGAGGTCTCCTCCGAGCCCCCACAAACAGAACTCCTTTTTTGGGGCGGCGTCCGCGTGGTGGGGTTCGAGTGACGGGAATGCCTCCGATACGGAAGCATGAATGGGAGGCTGGCTGTCCATGGACCCCTGCCCGGACAAGTCCTCCGTCTTCCGGTTCCACTGCAAGGGCATCGAAAAGCGCCACCCGTGGTCCAAGGTCTCCGAAGCGCCGCGTCGCGGCTCTGGAAATGCTGGGGACGCTGGTTCTTACAGTAGATGATCAGGATGAGCGCCTTCCCATCATTCCCCTGCTCGAGGACAACCACGGAAACCTCAACAGCAAGTCCAGAAAGATGCCTTCGGCGGCCATTCTCATGGAGCTTATGCTCATTTTGCACCGCAATGGCTGTACTCTTGCGCCCCTCACGTGAAGCGGGATTCAACCATTGGGCTGACGAGCTTATGCAGCCGGACTACCAGGGCTTGGCTCCGGATCGTCGTCTCCGTGTCAACCGCCTACTGAAAGGCTTTCACCTTCGTTCCCCAGTAGCTTTTGGTACTCCCTCACCTATGTGGTGCGCAGTGAGGCCGAGAGTTCCCCCACTCGTTCGATACGATGCGGGACTTCTCTCGTCAGTGCCACACCGTTTTCGGTTTTGGATTTCACAGCGGGGCCTGAGGCTTTGGGAGCCTGTGGCCCCGACTCGCTCGGGGACCCTCTCGGATTGCCACCTTCACACTTCCACACGCAGTGAAAAGAGGGAAGTGTGGGTGGTTACTTTCGGATTCCGTTGTTCGTGTTGAAATAAACTCAAACTCTCAAGACGCTTAGCCCCCGAGCCCGACAAAGCCGAGCAATTAGATTCCAAACTCTAACACACTCACCAGGAACTGGCACGCAAGACTGAAAAATGAAGAAAAACAAATGGCAGCCTGGCTGGAAGCCTCATCTGAACGACCCTGGCATGAGGTTGTAAGTATCTGCATCAATCAAAAAGAACTGAATCACTAAATCACTAAAATCATCCAACCCTAAATCCTGACAAAAACATCCGCAACAGGCAGCCCTCAAAGAGTTGACCTGCTTGCCTTGCTGGGTGTCTCCTCGCTGTCGTTGTCGCAGCCATCAAAAGCTTCGATGGTCTCCCAGGCACCTACCACAGAGAGCTCTCAAAAGCCGCAGGCTGGCTTGATCGTTTAGCATTGAAACCACATGGTGAGATCTTTGTGGGAATGATTGTCGTCACGATTGGTCTTTGTGGGCAATTTTTTTCGGCCGTATTGATGTTCAGGTCGAAGCAAGCGTTTTTTTTTGTGACGCAAAATTTCCGCCTTTAGGCTCCAGATGGCTTTGTGTTCTTGGTAAGGTGGCTTGCTTTGGCTTTTGGCTTGAGCAGTGGGCCATGCAACAGCCTGCTCGAATCAGTTTTGTCCACACGTGCGAGCATTGTCAGTTGAATGGATTGATGCACTTTTGGCTGCTTTCCGATGAGTTTTTGTTTAGGCTGAGGCGAAGGCATGTCAGTATAGCCTACAGTGGCATTCGGTGTGGGGCAAGCTGGGCGACAGGAAAGTTTCGACTTTGTCTCGGACCTGTTCCTGCAGGCACTTCGCATAAACGCCGTATGGCAGTGTCGGAAACGTCCATCAGCAAGCATGTGCAGGCGTTTGCATGCTCGCTGGCTTTACAGACCTGGTCGTTTGGATTAGCAGAGTAGCAGAATCTGTGCATCAACTCTGCTATCAGTCCTCGGGTTCCACAGAGGAGCGTCAGCAACACATGTGGCATTTCTTCGAGATTTGCTGTTACACTTCTGAGCTGGAGGTATCGGATGTGCAGCCGCCTGTGCAGCAGACGGATCGCTGAACCCTCGCGTCAAACGCCAGGAGTGTGCGCAGTTCTTACGTGCAAATGACATGGCTTTCGGCAACAGCAGAGGTAAAAAGAGTTAATGTGGGCCTGAGTGGATCGGGTGTGTGCACAGCGACTCACGCCTACCTGAGAATTGCGCGCAAGTGGAAGGTGTTTTGACTGTCCGTGAGCTCTTTTGCCTGGGTGTCGAAGACCCCGCGACATCAACAAAGATGAGATAGATGTGCAGTCTTAGGCTGCACCCAGTGACATCCTTACGCTTGCGGCATCTTGAGCCAGCGAGTCTTCGACAAATCTGCACGTGCCAGCACCATGTTCGGAGCATCTGTGCACCCTCAGTGCGCATGGTTTCTAGACAGGTACGGGGCATGTCAATTCCGCATTAGACGTGTTTCTGCACCATCACACCCCATTTCTCCTGGAAAAGCGAGCTCCTGAACTCCACCTTCACGGCATTTCTGTCTGTGTTGTGACTGCATTTCCTCCAGCCCTGCTCTTGACTCTGTCCCCACGTGTGTCCGCGCCAGCCTTGCGCCTTCTACTGCTTTTCTTTATGTGGCTGCCGCATGGATCGCGAGTCGTGGCCTCAGAGAACGAGAGGAGAGCCGAACCGTGCGCACCGTGTCCGCGACGAAGCGATGGAGTTGTACACGGAAGCATCTATCTTCGATGTGCTGAGTTGCGCCTACTGCCACCTCTTCCACCAGTCCCGTTTGAAGCAGCGCCGGGAGGACTGGGCTGCAGGTTCAAAGGCGGGTTCTCGCCAGAAAGCTCGCTGCCGTTAGAGTGAGACAGGCATGCAATGTGGCCCAAGTGACTTTCGTTAGCTGCTAGCTCTTTTGTCGGGGCCGTAGCAGACCCTGACCCCGCACAGAGGCCATTTGGTCTATGTAGATTGTGTGAGGTTGACCTGTCCGTGTTGCTGCTCAGGGTTTGCATGCATATGCGTATGTACGTACTTACGCAACCACTCGTCAATGATGATGACCGTGAGAATCACGCAGCACCCTTTTCGCTGTTATCATCATAGTTGCGGTAGGTGTTACTACAAGACATTGCTGTCATCGTGCGAACCAACTCTCTCGTTGCCTGCAATGGCCCTCCCCTCCGAGCAGAGACAGGGCGATTGCCTGAGTGGCCATTGAAGTCTCAGAAAGTACATTCTTGTGGTCCTCGTGTTCTTGTCGATTGTGATAAGTGACCTCGTTACATGTGCTTCTGCCGTCATCGATGTCGTCACCGTCACCGTCACCAGCACCAGCACCAGCACCAGCACCAGCACCAGCACCAGCACCAGCACCAGCACCACACCGCCTCCAGCACCCGCTCCAGCACCCGCTCCAGCACCCGCACCAGCACCAGCACCAGCACCACACCGCCTCCAGCACCAGCCCCACACCGCCACCGGCACCCGCACCAGCACCAGCACCAGCGGCCCTCACCACCCCCACCATCGGCCGCCACCGCCACCGCCACCGCCACCAACGTCAACTTCAACGTCACAGTCACCATCACTGCTACAATTCCGCATCATACCAGTGTTTCCTTACGGTCGCTCAGCGAGGCTATCCATCACCGGTCGCCACTTCCCCGGACGTCAGCACAGACAGCAGGTCAAGAGCGAAGGAGCGGGGCTTGTCGCAACAAGAGCAGGCTCATAAGTTAAGGCTTGGGACTGGCGTGCCTGCTGCTGACTGGATCAATCTGCCCACTATGCACAAGTGTTTGTGAGTAGAGTCGAGGCACGACGTGCAGATGGTGCCGGCATCCCAACTGCTGTGTGGTTTGAGCATGTATGTCTCCAGTCTGCTGAAGCCCCTTCAACATCTGCATAGTTGCAACTTGTCCACAGGAGCGGGTGACGCTGATCTGCACTCGTGCCGTCTTGAGTTGTTGTGTCAGCTGAGGATGTGAGCAGCTCTCCGGCACAGCGACAGACTTTTGCGGTGCGAGCCCGAGTTGTCGACCTCGAAGCTGCGTTCCCGAGATTGGAGAGGCTGTCCCGGACTTCGTTGGTCAACGCAAGGACACTTTAGCCCGAGATCAGGGTTTACTCTGTTGCTGAGGTGTCACCACGACCTGCTTCAGGATCCAGCTCTGGGAGGACTTTTGTTGTGATTGCTTAGGAAGTTCTGCTGTGGTGCGAGCTGAAGCATCCTGAAGCCTCCGAGTGCGAGCTGGTGCAAGGAAGGCTGGATCGTCCAGTGCCCCCTCAGCTTCCCGCTTGATTTCGAACCTTTTAAGGGTTGAAATTTGAAACTTGAAACTCGCGCAGGCACACGATCCGAGAGAGCCGTGGTAGGCGTAGATTCGTAGATAGTTGTTTTGGCTGACACGGTCTAATGCGCTCTGCACGGGCATTCCGAGGCAAGATCCTCCACACCCATCGTGGCCGAGGACGACTCGGAAACAAGGCACGAATGGTTGAGTGAGGGCCAGAATACGAAATGAAATTCAAACTTTGCTGAATCTGAGCGTTTCACTGCCTTGTGAGGCAAGTGTCGACGGCAGCTTCCACTAATGAGGCGACGGAAGTGACAGCCCCAGCGCCAGGGCTCCTCTGGTGGGCGCTCCTTTGGCAACGTTGGAGGCCTGGGCGGAGCCGCGCGGGGCCGCCGCGGCGCCGCCGCCACCGGGCGGTGCAGCTCCCACCCGGCAATGGCAGGAGGCGATGTCTTTGGAGATGGAGAAGGATGCTTTCACCCTGAGTTCGGATTGGAAGGGTCTGTGCAGGTGTGCGGGTTAACTCTGTTGCAAGGCCATGGACAGCCTGCAGCGCGAGTATGCAGAGGTGGGCTTGAACCAGCCATGAACATTCAAAGCAGCTCCAACTCCTGGCAGGCGCTGAAAAGCATTGACTTTCGGGTGAACCAGCGGATGACTTCATTGCGATCCCAGTTGGATTGCGCCGTCCTCAGTGTTTCTTGTCAATCACTGCTCGCAGATGCTCAAAGGCTTTAACTCGGAGCTGCTAATTCGAAACGCCTGTGGTTGGCAACTCTTCGACTAGTGCTGCTGCTAGCTGCAACAATCAATGTCAACTCAAGGTCAAGTGTCTTGGCCCAGCAGTGCAGGTGAATGCTGCAAGTTACATGTCGTGGTATGTCGAGGTTCCAAGCAGCACGAGCTGCCTCCAAGCTATCCTCCGTCTGATGTGCAGCCCTTGGATTTTGCAAAGCGTATGCATTTAGTCAGCTGCAGCACGGTTGAGAAGCACAACTCTTGTGCGTATGGACATGCGACGAAGTAGCCGAGCAACCGAAGCCACGTTGCTCGAGCTACGAAGTTTTCAGTCATAGGTGTTGCTATGGCTGCTTGTAGCGCTCGCGAAGTTGATCGGGCGATGCAGGTCCTTGGTTATCTCGAGGAGCCGGTGGCCTTGGACGTCTATGATGCTGGCTACGAGTGGGTGCGCCACATGCTTCTCGAGGCTTGGGTGGAGCATGAAGCTAAGGACAGGTGAGCCTATCCAGACTGCGGTTCCTCAGGGTGGCCCGCTGACTCTTCGCGCTGCCTTGGCGGAGAAGCCTTCACATGTTAGGGTCATCCAGGACCGAGCCAAGTGGTTGGCAGCCTTGGCGCCCGATTGGGGTGCCGCTCAGTTCAGCATTCGCTTCATTTTGAGCAGCGTGGATTATCCCATCCAGGACCCGTTGCTGCCTCTGCTTGCTTTTTGCGAGAGCACCTCAGCGGTGACACGTGCATGTAGCAAAGACCATCTCTCCTGCCACTTTGCATTTTAGGCTCGACATGGCTGAGGAACTTTGGAGGACTCTTAGGCTAAGGGGTTTAGCCCCTTATGCGCCAGACTTCGTGCGATGCCGAGTGCTTGCGGTGACCGAGATCCCCCTCCGGGCCGATGCTCTCCTGAGGGAAGGTGTACCTTCTTGGGTCGTCGAGCTAGCTTCACGGGGGCCTCAGGGCCCGGCAGAGGTGAGGCCTGAACCTGAGGAGGCTCGACGTGCAGACTTCCCTCGACAACCCATGGTTCGACGTGCCAGTATGCAGGCGGCTTTAGAGGCCGCGAAGCCAGAGAACAGGCAGAGAGCGCTTGCTGCCCTGGATCAGGACGTGCTGGCCTCCAGCACCATGTCGTCCAATAGCTGCCGGGTTCGGCTTTATGAGTCGGTTTGCCGAACGTGGGGATTGGAACCTTGGCCGCTGTCGCGGGAGAGCGTCAGGGCCTTTGGAGCATGCCTGAAGGCCGGATCCTACAAGAGCGTTGCCGTGTACTACAGTGCCTTGGTGAGCCACCAGACACGGACGATGTGGCAGGCCCCGAGCCCTGAACTTCAGCGGTGTATCCAGGATACACGCCGGGCGGTGCTGCGCGGGGCGGGGCCCACTCGCCTGAAGGATCACTTCAACGTCCCGGTCCTTCGTCAGGTCTTGCGCTGGGAGCCAGAGCCCATCCCCTTTGACGGTCAGGACCCTCAGCACATGGCCGAGGTCCTTCTTCTCAGCTCGTGGTGGATGCTGCGCGAGATCGAGGCAGCAAATGCTCAGGTGGGGCACGTGGCATTCAATGAGCAGCTTGGGGAAGTGACTTTGAGGCTGCCGGTGCAGAAGTGAGATCCTGTGCCCTTACCACAGCATGAAGAGGCACATGCGGCGATTGGCCGAGCGGGGGACTTCGGCTGTTTCCACCAGGGCTCCACTTTTCCCGAATCAGGAGGGTGGGGTCATGAGCAAGGATGAGTTCATCCGGTGCACCCGGCTATCACTCCAGGCCTGCGGTGTGGAATTGACGCGTGAGTTCGAAGGCGTCACCCTCCACCGCTTTTCTGGTCACGTTGCCCGGGTTTCGGGCGCACAATGGCTTCATACGCTCGGCGTGCCAATGCCAATGTTGCAGGTGTTGGGGAGGTGGTCGAGCTTGACCATACTCCGTTACCTGCAGAGCGCCCCTTTGCAGACACTTCCCGAGACGGCAGCGCGTGCCTTGACTCAAGGGAACCCGGCAGCTCAGCGAGAGGCCCCGTAGTTGTTGATCCCGACGCCGGCGGCAGGGGAGTCGGGCGACACAGTGACCGTGGTACAAGACAGTGACGAGGACACCGCTCAGAAGCGTCGAAGGGCGCGTGGAGCCCAGACGAGTGCCGCAGGGTCGTCGACACCAGGTCCCACGGACTCGCCAGAGGGCGCGACGTCCATTGACAGCTCTGAGGAGTTGAGCCAGATCAGGTCAGAGCTGGCTGTCATGCAATCGGCATTGTCCAGGGGCGGTCTCGGCGACATCACGTGATCGCCGTCCCGGAGTCGGCCAACCCGCCACATGCCTGGACCACGGTTTGTGGATGGCGGTATGGCCTGAGTCAGTTCTACAGAGCTCAGCAGATTGGCTCGGCGGACAAGCGGTGCCGCAGGTGCTTTCATATCGATGACGACGCGGAGCCAGACGAGTCTAGTCACGATTCTGAGGGAGGTTCCGATGACAAGTCGAGCTCCAGTGGCTCGAGTTCGTCTTCCTCCGATTCTAGCTGAGTACGAAAGACGAGCCCACGGCCTGGGGGCCCGCTGGCGAGAAAAGCTCCTCAGTGCGTGCGTTGGTTCGCCTGTAGCTCCCCTTTGTTGTGCTGTTGCGTTGGTGTTGCGGACCCTCGACAGGACTTGGACTATGTCACCTGGGACTACGGCGACCTCGGCAGGCAGATTGCTTCGTCCTTTGAGAGAGCGGCCGCTTTCCATCGTTGGAACGTAGGCGTAGTTAGATGGCATGCCATGGACTGAGTTTTGATTTCAGGCAGGACCGTTCTGGATCCCGGACGTGGGAAGCTGCTAGGAGGCCTCAGTTGTTGTCGGTGTTGTTTGTTTCCACGGGTTCCGAATGGTCAGCTGCAGTTGGCAACAGCCGGACTAGTGTGCCCATCAGTGGGATGGGAGCGTTCGCCCTGAAGCCAGGGGCTCGGGCGCAGCCCAGTGGGTGGCAATGCAATCGAGCTCCCAGTGGGCGGAGTCTCAGAGATATCAAGCCGCGACCTGAGAACGGCTGCAAAACATGTGCTCAAGTTGCTAATGGCTGCGTGGTGCCGCACATTGCTTGAGCGACTTGGGCCTCCTCTTCAGTCGGGCTCGACGGGACAGCAGGGTTTAAGCATATTTAGGATCATGTCACACTCTCTTGCATGTTTCATGTCGTCTGCAGATTGGAGGAGTTGCACACGCATGCCCACACTTTTCATGCTGTTAGGCGGGGTTTCATGACACAAGCGTCTTGCGGAACGATGGACGAACTTGCGAGACAGGCCGGGGCAGGCGACACAGTCCGTGCCTACCTCGAGGCCCGTGGCATACTGTCAGTGGGGACATTAGCCATGGTGGCGAGGGACGAGGCCTCGTATGATACGACTGTCATCGCGCCGTTGCTTCGTGGTTTCCAGACAGCAGCCGGCATGTTGGAGCTGCCAGAAGTTGAGCAACCAATTGCGAAAGCAGTGCTGCTCTACATGTGGAACCTGGCTCGGGAAGCAAGGGCCGCTGCAGGCACACACAACACTGCTCCGGCTCCCGCAGGATCCCCGGCGTCGAGCCCCACCGCATCGGGCACGGCGCGCTCTACCGAGGAGAAGGCCCCCAAGACGCTGCCCCCCAAGGTTTGGCAGGAGGCCGTGGCCAAGTACAACGCAGTCTGCGTCGGGGGAGTTCCCAGGGAGTTTCCCATCAAGAAGTTGGTGGGGGCGGAAAGCGTCTTAGCACGCTTTCATTGGGAGCATGTGACTAGCAAAGCATATTCTCCGCTTGAGCTGGGGGAACTGATGTCCAAGCGCAGCTTCACTGCAACGGGAGCCGTGAACCACCGTGCGGCCAAGAAGCGCTCAACACGCCTGGAGTTCGACGGTGAATCTCTGCGGTCTGCCGACGACAACACGTGGGAGCCCCGATCCCTGTGGGCTGTGGTGGATGGCTTGGATGCCATCCGTTGGTGCCATATCCTCTTCGAGGTGGGTGAGGAGCGACAGATCAACCTCTTCTTCGACGAGATGACGAGGCGAGCAAGGGAGCGACCGGACAAGATCGAGATCTTCCGCGAGTACTACGCAGCGGTTTCCTGGAGCATTTGCATGGCGATGAGGGTCAACAAGACTTACAAGGAGGCGAGCGATGCCATACTGGCTGACGTGACCATGTGGAACGAGTACATGGCCCGCGATCCGGGGCCAAAGGAGAGCCGGAAGCGCCGGCGGTCGGATACTCCGAGCCAGCAGGCTGACGCCGAGTGGACACCCAGGCCCCCGCAGCCAGCGACCTACAAGGGCAAAGGCAAAGGACGCAAGGGCAACAAGGGCTATGACCAGGGACAACAGCAGTGGCGGCAATGGCAGTCGCAGACCTCGTGGTCCCGTCCTACATGGCGAGGAAGCCAAGCAGGACGAGTAGGGACAGCTCGGGGCCTCTCCCCTGGGGTGGGGTACCCGGCAAGATGGGGGACATCGTTGTCCCAGATTCTGATGCCAGCCGGGCGCCGGCATCTGCCTCTTCGCAGCGTGAGCCTCCTCTAGACGAGTCTGGACCAGGAGGTGACCGGAGCTCAACGGTGGCGACGAGTGCGGCTACCACCCCTGAGCCCGAGGCGGCTCCGACTTCGACCCCAGCTCCGAGGTCAGCCATGTTGCCTCTCAGGGGCGATTCTGCGCTTCCCGTTCCGGGTTTGCAAAATTGTGGAGACGTCATTCTGCTCAGTTTCTTTGACGGCATAGGCTCGGCTTCGCTGGCACTGTCGTCGCTGGGAGTCCGAGTTCGCGCCACCATGGAGTGGGCGGTCGACCCTTGCGCCATCGCAGTGTCATCCAAGGTGTCCCGTGGTCTTCGCATGAAACGGGGCAATCTGCTCCATGACGATCCGGCCGTGGTGGCCACCATGCTGCAAGACCTTTTGCGCGACAAAGAGTCGCTGGTGCTGGTGACAGCTGGCCCTCCGTGCCCAGACTATTCGCGGCGCAGTGCAACATCACCAGGCAGGGAGGGCGACTCAGGACAGCTTTTCGTCCGGTTCGCGGAGTTTCTTCAGGCCGTGGAGTCCAAGGTCCAGAGAAAATTTCACATCCTCGTCGAGAACGTTCTCCTCCAGAAGAGTACAGACCTGGCCTGGTTCAACCGGGCATTGGATGCCACACCGGTGCTGGCAGACGCCTCGAGTTTCGGCATGATCAGCAGGCCCCGCACGTGGTGGACGCGGGTGAATTGGCGATCCATGACCACTCATCCTTACTTCCGGGACCAGCAGCTCAAATGGGACCGAGTGGACGGACTCAGCCGACTTAAGCTGGGTGTTTCGAAGGACCCGCCTGATTCCTTCACGATGCCAGGACTCAGCTTTCACGAGGACATCCGCAGTGGCAAACGACATCTGCCATGCCTAACTACTCCTGCCCCTTCCGAGGAGGGGCGTCCAGCCCCGAAACGCATGAAGGGCAAGCTTTCTGCCGAAGTGCGCAGCAGGTGGATGGAAGGGAACAGGCAATATGCCCCGTGGATGTATGACAACCACGCATTAGTCTACGAGGCTAACGGCTCCGGTCAGTTGTTGCCAGCAGAACTGAAGGAACAATTGCATCACTACCCGTCAGGATTTACGCGACACGACAAAGTGTCGCCCCGTGACCGACACCGCCTTTTGGGCAACAGTTGGCATCTAGGCGTGGCCAGGTTTATGATGGCGTTGGTTTTGTTGCAAGGGTTCGCTTCTGCACAGCCGGCGGCAGCCTCTGACATTGAGTCGGTTATGCGAGAGGCCCGGGGAAGAGCCATTCCAGTTGCAGGGCATGTGCAGTCCTTCGATAGGGTTGGGGTGAAACCAGCCTTTGACATGGATGAGCAGTGGCAGAATAGTTTGGGCATCCGTCATCCCGTCCTTGAGCCGCCCGTCCTAGAGGAGGCGGTGGAGAAAACCATGGCGGCTATTTTGCAAGTAGGACAGGGCCTTCCTGAGTACAGACGGCAGACCCTGGCCATGTTGCGTGAGCTGCGCGACCAGATGCAGTGCGAGACTGAAACATGGTACAAGGGCCTCGAACCACATGTGGCTAGTGCATATACCTACGATGGAGATAAGATTGTGCAGATTCCCATGCTGATGCGATTGCTCCGAGGCTGTGGCTATCCAGATTGCGAAGGCCTGGCTCGGGACTTGTCCTCCGGCTTTCCGCTTTTAGGCGAGCTGCACAGATCACCAGGATGGCAGTCCAGGACAGATGACTGGTATGAGCATCCCATATGCGAGGCGACTTTTGCTAGGCTGAATTCCCAGCACATTCGCGCTCGTACGGCGCGCAACAGGCCAGATCCTGAGTGGCAGACGATGCTGGCTGAAGTCTTGGCTGAAAGGGAACAGGGTCTCGTCGAAGGCCCATTCGAAGCCCACCCAAGCTGGGGCTTTGAAGCTGTCGGCGCCGACAACTCCGCAGGACTCCATCCTTTGCCGCCAGGAGCCGCTTATGCTGCTTTTGCATTTAGCGTGGTGCAAGAAGGCGCAGATGGGCGCCGGAAGGTGCGCCGTTGTGAAGACTACCGCAGGTCATATCACAACGCGACAGTGCGGGCTCACGACAAGCCCCCGCATGACAGCATCGATTCGTATGTCCGGGTGATCATGGCCTGGGCAGCTCTACACCAGCAACCTCAGGTGTGGTGCCAGGACATGTTGGGCGCTTACCGTCAGTACCCAATTCAGAACACATCGCGCGCTTACATGTTGCTGCAGCTGCCTCATGGTGTGAGTGTCTGGCGACATAAAGTGTTACCTTTCGGCAGTGCTCCTTCGGTTTGGCATTTCAACAGGTGCACTGATGCTCTTGTATGGCTAGCTCGCTCACTGACGTTGGTGCTGGCCTTGCATTATGTGGATGATGTCGGAGGTCCAGAGCCCGAGTGGGCTGCTGCTTCGTCGTGTGAGACGTTTCGCGAACTGTGTGAGATCATTGGCATACGAGTCAAACCTTCCAAGGAACAGTTGCCAGCAGCTCTTCAGAAGGTGCTGGGAGTTTGGTTGTCCATACATGCCGATCGACTCGAGGTGCGCCCCGACGCTAATCGGCTGGCTAAGGTCCTTCGCTCTTTGCAGGCTTGCCTGGACACAGATCGATTGCGCCCTGAGGAAGCTCATCGTTTGTGCGGTAAACTAGTTTTTCTGCAGTCCAGCTTGTTTGGCATGGTGGGTAAGGCGGCCATGCACCCACTGTACGCGCGGTCCCACGGAGCGGCTGAGCAGTCTCTCGAGCTGAACCAAGGTCTGAGGGGCGCGATCCAGGCCCTCATTGCTTTACTGGGTAAGGCCACTCCTCGTTGCATACCCCTGCGACGATCGAGTCAACAGACCAGCATTGTGTATGCCGATGCGTTCTTCAAGCTTGGCGAGCGAGTGTGGAAGGTGGGGCACGCACAGGTGCGCCACTGGACGAGGGCTCCCGTTTCCACCCTGACCAACGGCTGGGGCTTCTTGGCTCGCGCTGGCAGTGTGATCACCGCTGGTCATGGGGCTGTCCCTGCAGACATCGTCTCATGCTCCAGCTCTCGCAAAGCTTATATCTTCTTTTTGGAAGTGAATGCTCAACTTCTTGCTCTGCTGGCCAATCGCAGACGCCTCGACTCTTTCTGGGTGTGCTTCATCGATAACACAGCTGGACTTGCTGCTCTGGCCAAGGGTTTCAGTAAAGAGAGTGCAGTCAATAATCTGTTGGCTTTCTTTTGGTGCCTGTGTGCCGAGTTGGGCTGGTTCGGCCACTTCGAGTGGGTGGCTAGCAAGCTGAATCCTGCCGACCCGGTGTCCAGGGGCGAGTTGCAGTCGGCCGTGAAGTATGGCGCCGAGTTCCTTCAGAGCGTTCCTGCCGGTTACTGGCAGCTACTTCGCCGGGTGGCTACATCGATGACGTTCGCGACCAGTTCGGCGGTGGATGAGGCTTTGCGGCTTGAGTTCTCCTTCGGTGGCTCTGAAAGGCTTTTTGAATCCCGTCACGGTGCGGCGTGAAGGTTGTGACGGGCGGTTGAAATTCACCACAGCCAGCCGCACGGGATTCTTCGTTCAGAGGGCAGTTTTTGGCATCTCGAAAGACCACTCCCGGAAAAAGCGAAGCTTCTGGAGTTCAGATGTGCTCTGGCATACGCAGTATCATGTCGAGAAGCACAACTCTTGTGCGTATGGACATGCGACGAAGTAGCAGAGCAACCGAAGCCACGTTGCTCGAGTTACGAAGTTTTCAGTCACCCACCCACCTCTCCCTAAAGGAGTCGGGTCTCTACGTTCCCCTCTCTTCGAGTTTCGTGCGTTGGCGGGTACAGGGTGGTTGAAATTCACCACAGCCAGCCGCACGGGATTCTTCGTTCAGAGGGCAGTTTTAGGCATCTCGAAAGACCACTCCCGGAAAAAGCGAAGCTTCTGGAGTTCAGATGTGCTCTGGCATACGCAGTATCATGTCACAGGACTACTTAGCTACATCATGCACCTATTGCAACGAAGTGAAGCGGCAACTCGGATTTCCTGCAGAGGTGTCCAGAGGCGAGACGGATGCGGAGATGGTCGAGACTGCATCTTGGCCGAGACATCAAGAGTCCCCAGCGGCACTCGCAAGTAGTACATGGGGCTGGCACCTCCCAGAGCAGTGGGTTTAAGCCTTGCTGACACGGAGGATCCCGAGCTCATCAGCCCCTGATCTTGAGCGAAGCTTAGTGGAGCCCCACTTTCACGGTCCGCTTATGGTCAGCGAGGCCTTTGGCGGAGGCCGAGTTGTTTCACTTTGATGGAGCATCGGGCTTCAACTGGGGCTGTAGTAGAGAAGACTGAGCTCAAGATCTTTTCATTGACTCCCATGCGGAGAGGCTGTGCCCTGAAGGGGTATGGAGCCAGATGCTCGCGATTGTTCTGTCGTGCTTTCCAACAGGGAAGGCAGTCTCGGCATCTAGTTCGGTCTGATGTTCTTGTGAGCCGATCCCGTTGCACAGTAGACAGGGCTTGCATTGATCCACCACTGTGCCGGAAGTTGTCAGGGACAAGATTCCTAGCTGAAAGATGCTGAAAGCTTGCAAGTGCTATCACCTCTCCTCCCCTTCCCCCCCGAAGGGACAACATTACGCCGAATTATCTATTACTTAGCAGGCCCGAAGCAGAGCGCAAAGCTGTGAAATAGATTAAAATTCACAGTCGACTTCCCGGCATCCTGGCTTCAATTGCATAGTCGACTTAGTTGTGGAGGCTTGCGCGTGTGAGCCATGGGCAACATCTGCCAATGTTGCGGAGCCAGAGAGAAGGATCCGTCCTGGCTTCCAGACTACGCGTCGGGTGGAAACACTCAGCATGGGTACGCGCTAGCGAAGAATGATCGGCAACGAATGGAAGATGCCGTGCTGATCCATGAGAACATAGCAGGAAATGCCTGCTTCGCTGTCTTCGACGGTCACGGAGGCGAGAAGGCCACTCTACTGGCCAAGCAATTTCTTCCAGAGCAGCTCGAGCATCACCTCCAACAAGACTGCAGCAAGGAGGAAGCTGCCCAACAAGCCTTCGTGGCAGTGGATGAGCTGATGCAGAACAAACTGGCGGAGGAAGCCAAGCAGTTTACAGTGGGCACTTCATCGGGCACTGTCACGTGTGTTGCCCTACTCCAGGCCGACGAGCTCATTATTATCAACTTAGGGGACTGCCGAGCAGTTCTTTGTGAAAACGGGAAGGTGAGCACCACCACACAAGATCACAGCCCGGAGAAAAACGACCTGGAACATCAGCGGTTGAAGGAGCTGGGCGTCAACATCGAAGGGGGCTATGTGGATGGGAGGGTGCAGGTATCACGTGCTCTTGGAGATATCGTCGACAAGACAGGAAAGAAGATCCATGGTCTCAGCAGCATGCCTGATGTCACAGTAATCAAAGTGAAGCCAACCACGGAGTTCGTCATCCTTGCCACAGACGGAGTCTGGGACGGCCTGCGCGAGCAATTAGCGGTCACCACTGCTAGGAAGGTCTTGCGAGAGACCAGGTCTGCAGAAGGAGCTGCAACAGCCGTTCTAGAAGCAGCAGGGAAGGCTACCAAGGCCGACAACGCGGCGGTTATCGTTGTGGGACTTAATGTGCCAGAGCCGCTCCCGAAACGGGATCCGGCCCAGAATCGCTTCCGGCAGAGCTCCAAGACGGAGTGAAGCCTTCGACTTAACATGTGCATGTCGCTGATGTCTCGCGGGTTTGTTCCCGCTGTTCCAGGAGGCGTCACCATCCAACGACGTTTGAAGGAATTTGAACAAACGGGCTCTTTCTCCCTTCGCCAAACACCCACCTTGGATACAGTTTCGAGTCTCGAGTCATTGCTTACAATGGCGTTGTGGCCCGGCAAAATTCTTCATTGCTTGCCGTGTGTTGCGCGTCGTAGGCAAGCAGTGGATGTATGTATTGTGCAATGTGCTGGCAGGTGTGCATTGCAGTTGGAGTGATTTCTTGTGGATCCTAGCAAGCAGAGTCGACAAGAACGGATGCAGCGATGTCATGCTGCAGGATTGGAAGCGCGCACAGCGCCAGAGGCGCAGCAGGCAAATGCCGAAGACGTCCGGCGCTCGGTGAGTTTGAGCAGCTTGGTACAGGAGCATGCTGCAGCTTGCTCAGAACTGCATGCGAACTGCTTTGCAGCAGTGCCATTTTGAAAGAAGTCTGCCAATGCTGGCAGGAGCGAACCAGCAGCGCTGTCGGCCGCTGCCGTACAGCGGCCAGGATCTGCAAGCTTGCAAGTGCAATCAGCCTTGCACCCGATTTCTTGTTGTTCTGGCAGCACGATCTTGCTATAGCCATCCCGCCTTTTTCCAGCTGTTGTGGTCGTCGTCGTGCCTTTTTCTAGTGGTTGTGTTTTGGATTGTTGCTTCAAATCACAGGAGTGGTGCATCGAGACGTGGACGGATCACTGCCAAATGGCTTCGGTGAGGTTGCTGCCTCATGCTGGAGTGCGCCAGAGAGAGCAAATCCGATTCAAGAAGCCACAGCAGCAGCTTGCCCTGTGCACAGACCGCAGGCACAACCGACTTTCAACGCGATGGCGCCGTCCCGATCTCAAGAAAGAACTTAAGCACGTGGGATGAGCAGCCTGGGCCCGTTCCACTGTTTCAGACTTGTGACACTTCAGACTAAGCTTGAGACCAGAGTGACCACTGGCTTGACCTGCTTGGGCTCAGGCCGCCACATGGTCCACCACAAGGTTTGTCCCCGCAAGCCCTCACCAGCGGAGCTGCTCGGAGTTGGGGTGCTGTGCACGACTGTCCTAGCTGTTGTCGCAGACATCGTCGGACCTTTCAAGCAATTTCTAAGCATGACATTGCATGGTCAGCAATAATCACAGCAGTTACGCGCGGCAATAACGAATCTCTCAGAGGATCGTCAGAGCCATAGGACGTCAAAGGCATAATCCGAATGAGCAGAAGAAGATTGACAGTACCACCACCACCACAACCGCTGCAGCTGCTGCCGCTAATTTGCTCGCTCCAGTTGCTGCGACTACTGCCGCCGGCACTGCCGCTTCTGCTGCGGCTGCTGTTGCCATTGCTACTACGATTTCTACGACCGTTACGACTCCGACGACCAAGCGGACAGCATGCGTTCTGTCGACCGTCGAGGAACCGCCATCTGTCGGAGACAGTCGTTGCTGAGCCCACCTATTCAATCCTATTCCTATTCTTATTGACGGGCTGTCGACTGCGGCTGTCATGTGCTACTAGCATTCCGCTATTTCTTGTTGCGTTATGACATTGATGATGATGGCCATGGTGATAGTGATGGCGCTGAACCACGGAGATCCAAACCTGCTAAACTTCACGAGCTCGGGTTACCGTTTTGCTTCCTCCGGGACTCTGCAATCGGGCGGCTGCTCGCCAGAGGCCGGGGGTGTCTGGCTATTCTAGATGATCGGTGGGTCTTGTGCTGTGAGTGAGGTGAGGTCGATGGGCTTTGATGTGGGATGCTAGCAGCTTTAACTTCATGTCACAATGACTCCGTGGGTCGCATGTCACAGAGCCGACCAGAGCGTTCCCGTATGGTCATCGCAGGCTCCAGCGTTTGAGCTGGGTAAACAGTTGATGAGTCAGACAAAGCATAATGGCGTAGTGTGCTGTGTAATTTTTAGAATTGCCAAGCATGCAGCGATAGAGGAGCAGACAAGGCATCAGTGCATCCTTTTCGAGCTTCATTGCGCCAAACCTCCCAACAAGGACGAAGGCTTACACAAACCATTTAGGTTACTCTTCAAAGAACAGTTCGTCCACTACCCCTCGAACTAGTCGCATTCTTCCGAACTGTCTGTAGCCGCCTGCCAACGTCATGCTTCTAATGTAGCTGGCCCGGCGGCGGCGACTGACGAGCGACTGTGCTGCAACAGTCTGCAGCACGGGGAGCGGTGTTGCCAGCGGCCTTCTCTCTATCGAAAGACTTGCAAGCTCACACACGTGGCCCATGTTGTGCTCCCTCTGCGGCAGAAAGCCTGGCATGCCTTTAGTGGCCGAAAATTCAGGTTCAAAGATCAGGGTGGCTATAGGGTTCGCTTCAGGCTTCTCCAATGGAGGCCGCGAGCAGCTCGCCCGACGAACCTCAACAGGCATCAGTCGGTTTCGGGTTCTGATCAAAGCAACAGCCTGCAGCATTCCACTGGGCACTTTCTCGATTTTGAAGGAGGAAAGGCCTCCAAAGCCAAATCTCTGCAGGCAAGAGCCTTAGTTAGATGCGCTGCTTCCAGACTGTAGCTCAGGGTTGTGTCAGCTTGGAAGAAGACCCTAGCGACACAGGCTGCTCCTGAAGCAGCTGGAGGACAAGTTCCTGGCCATTGGCCGTCGTGCAGAGAAATCGAGGCCGCGGGGATGCGCAGGGAGGCGCTGCAACCAAACACATACACGTACATATTATTATTATTATTATATATATATACTATATGATGATGTATTATATATGCTGTTTGTGTTTGTATATGACATAGTATGTATTGGGGGTCTGGTTGGCAGAGTGGGTCCGGAGTCGCAATAAGCTGCTTGTATGCGCACTGTCACTGGCCCCAACCTTTCTCCATGAACTTCTTGCTCCTCTTTCGCTAGAACCGACAGGTCTGGGCACCAGGAAGATGTCATAGCCTCAGTCCCCCAAATGTGCATGGAGTGATCGAACAGAACTTCTACGAGCGCGAATTGGGAGCTGCTGTTGTCTCAACACGACCCGCCGTTTCAAAGCCCCGGACAGAGAGGCCAATCAGCTAGTGGAGGCCGAGTACAGGCCATGGCAGCTACAGTGCAAAGTTCTCTTCGTGACATGTTTGGAAGGTCATATTCAGGTCCTGGTTCACAGGTTCTATGCTGCAGTGTTCGTCGCTCCGGGGCCGTTGTTTGTCATCGCGCGCTTCTCTGCTTGTGGAAAAGTTTGCTTTGCAACGCTGGATGCGCTTGCATGTTTTTACAATTTTTTATACATTTTTTATGCATCTCCGACTACTTGTCGATGCTGGGTTTAGAGGTATGATGTCTGGGCCCATCGCCATTTGTCCACCTCTTTGTTGAGTTAATCGTCTGTGTGGTACTGATATAGCCGGGGGGTTGTAGTCGTGCATCAGTCAATCTCTCGCTCAACGTGTTCACCGGTCAAAATTATGTTTCCACGTATCTGAAAAATCCGTCTACGTGTTCGTCTGTCTGCCCTGCCAGTCCGTCCATCGTGTCTGCACACACACACACACCCCTATCTATATATATATATATATAAAATTATATATATATATATATATTTCTTTTATGTTATATTTCTTCTTTTATTTGTTTGTTGTTTTGTTCGTTTGTTCGTCTGTTTGTCTGTTTGTTTGTTTGTTTTGTTTTTTACGCCTTTGCTTGTTTGTGCATTTGTTTATTTTGTTCATATATATATATACGTACACACATTTTCCATTATATTCATGTTTCTGTTTGTTTATATTTAAGTTTAGATTTGTGTATTCATCCATTGACTTATCTGTTCATGTCTGTAATTATGTAAATATGTATTTACATGCGGTAATTTGTCTGTCTGTGCTTCCGTGCGTTTTGATGCTGTCTGTCTGTGTGTGTATATTTATATATACACGTGCTTTTGTTTCGTGCGTGTGTACGCTTGTGCGTGTGTATTAATGTATGCTTGCTTGAGTTTGCGGATGTATCTATTTGCATCTACCCGCACAGTCTTTTGTGCGAGACAAGTAGATATACATGCAGACATGCAGGCACGAAAGCCGACAGACACATCGGAATGTCGTTGGGGACATCTCTGCTGCCTCTGCCTGCAGAAAGCTTCGGAAGCAGGCCGCGGTCCTTCCTCCGGCGGCGCGCGCCCGATGAGATCGAGGCTCAGCTCGCGATCCTGCTTGGGGATTGAGGCTTCAGGCGAGGGAGAGACCTCGAATCTGAAGTAATCGGAGCCTTCAGACCGGGTCACGCCGCCTGCCGATTGCGGTCTTGTTGCTTCCGCGCCGGTGACGTCATGGCTGAAACGTGGCATTTCTATTCCCAAAATCTGTCAGACATCTGCGGTTTTAAGTCGGTGCCCCGGGTCAGACCGCGGTGACGCAGCTGGACCAGGGAGCCCTCAACATGGCCAAGAAGAGCTGGGCCCTTGGACTTCTAGCCTTGGAGAGAGAGAGAGAGAGAGAGAGAGACCCTGGCGAAAGAAAAAAAGAGAGAGAGAGAGAGAGAGAGAGTGTGTGTGTGCTTGTTAGGTTGCGCCCTTTGTAAAGTCGGCCAGTTCCTCCACTAGTTGCTCTCCGAAGATGCCTGGATGACCCCAATGATGCCTGCAAGGTTGTACATGTCCATGGTCTCAGGAGGGGTGGTCGTTGGGGGCTGGGGTTAACAGGCATACTGGGGGGAACAGCTTCATCTTCACCCCTGAATGGGGGCTACAAGACGACCTTGCGCGGACCGTTGAGGGGACCGTTGAGGGGTTGGCACGGGCCGGGGGGTTCGCCCCCAAACCCCAAGCAAGCAAGCAAGCAAGCAAGTGTGTGTGTGTGTGTGTGTGTGGTATGTGTCCCTGCCGAAGAAAAAAGTAAGTGTGTGTGTGTAGGGTCTTCCACTACACCCTGGCGAAAGACAGGGTGTAGCAGAGAGCATGCAAGTTCAAACTCTGTGTGTGTGGAAGTTGTCACGGAGCCAAGAGGTTTCACCAGCAACCTTGACTTGACCGAGTTCGCAGAGGCTCTCCGACAACTCGACTCTTTTGGGTTGTGTTGGACTTAGCCCACCCACTGCAGGCCATTGTCAGCACCGGCACCTACGATGCGGACCGGGTCTTTGTCTCGGAAGTCGCGAGGAGGACTTCGGTAATGCCTTCCAGGCCATGTTTTCTTTTCTGTTGTTTCCGGTGGGACATTCGTACGGTCTGGTACATATTCCGTCCTGTGTTTGCTATGCATCCATCAGAAGGTTCCAGCATCGAAGGCATACTACCAGTGCCGATGTAGCACTCGCGCAGCAAGAAGTTGGCAGGGCGGGCATCTTGGGTTCGTCTTTACCCGGCCTCGTGAGCACTCTCCACAGGGTCATTCGTTGATCGGCCAGCAGTGCCTTGAGTTCGAAAAGGAGCTCGCAAAAAGAAACATGGGTGAACAACAAGAGCATTGTCTCGTAAGGGGTTGCTGGGGGTCCTTGTCCTTTTCGAGTCCTACCACCCAGGTCCTCGCTTTTGTCAGCGGCGTGGTCGACCTTTACCTCGAGGCGCTCACGTCACAAGTCTTGCTCTAGGCCTAGACGGCCCGGGGCGCCGCGATAAAGGAGGTGCGATCTAGTGGGCACCATGCCGCGTTGTGGGCTGCCAGTCCAGTTTTAAGGCATCAAGGCCTGTTTGCACAAACGAGGGAACACGCAGTAAGGTCAACTTCCCCGCCACAGAAGAGACAGAGAGATGTCCCTTTTTTCTTCCATGCTCTTCCGGAACGCTTGGGTGCCCGTGGCCAGGTCTTCCGATCCCAAGGCGAGCGGGCGTCCGAACGTGCCGTGAACTGGGCGCAGGCAGAGGGCGAAATGCTCGAAGCCATGGTCTTGGCTGGTAGCTGCTTTTCTTGCTCTTCGCTGTTTGCGCTGCTAGTAGCTAGTTGCTGCCCAGTTACTGTCATCGTGCCTCATCCTTGATTTTTCCTGTCATATATATGCGTAGTTGCTCATTGAAATTGTCGCTTAATGTTTACAAAGGGGAAGCTTTGGTGTGACCGGTGGTCGCTGCGGCGATTCTGAGTTTTACCGAGGTTGTCACTTTCCTTACCAATCGCAGGTCCGTCGCTGCTACCAGGTGTAGACTGGCAAGTGTCTGCGCTTGCATCGAAGGTGTGTTGTTGTTGCTGCTGCCGCCGTTGATGATAATGACGATGACATATTGATGATGCTGGTGGTATTGACTAGCTCCTCTTGTCCTGATCATTGGCTAGTTCCTGGCTGCTATAGTAGTGCTGTCGCTGCTGCTGCTGTTGTTGTCGTTGTAGCAGTTGTACATCTCGTAGCGTCTTGACAAGTGTTTCGTTCTGCTACTTACTGTTAAAGCGGCTTACCATGCTGTGACAATGATGATGACTGGGTCATGCTCATAGACTGTGGGAATGCTGACCTGACAAAGTCCTGATTGCAGTTGATGAACCACTTCATCGAGTCCCCAGAGATCGTCATGTTCGAGGGCAACGAGGCAACTTGGAACCCTTGCATCCGAACTTGCCGGCACACAAAGACCGTCCAGCAACACCGCAACCGTTCAGTCTCCTGTACGTTTCCATCATGGGCCGTGCCTTGCAGGTTTCGTCCGCCGGCCCGAAGAGCGTGTCCGGTGCAGAGAACTTGGCGCAGGCCCAGACGGGTCGAGAGACTTGCCTCAGAGCCCGGCTCATAGGGCCTCTCTGATGCGTCGGTGGAGGTCCGACGAAGCAATGTTGTTGACTGCGCCAAGCACATGGCAGGGGCCACAGGTCGGGTCTGGATGTAGCGTCACCGATTATGTTGTGCCCTGTGCGGAGTTGAAATCCACATGAGGCAGCTGACTTTCTTAAGTGCCGCGAGTGTCATCACTTTGATTAGCCGCATCGGCCCATGTGCCCCTTTCGGAAAGGAAAATTCCCAGAAAGACTACGGGACTGCATATACCTGAAAGCCTGAAAGATGAAACCCGATCAGCCAAGGGCTCCGTTATCCACAAGATCAACTGGATGGCTTCCCTGGAGATGCTCACCTCGGTGCCTGCAGGGTGCAGGGTGTGTTGGTACGCCTTTGCACGCATGTGTGTATCTATACATATGTTACATGTACAATTATATAAAAGTATTATATACACACACGGTATAGAATATACGGTACATATGCACACACATGACATACATATCCATATATGATATGTATATACATGTGTATGCACCCGTGTTGTCATATGTGGGTGTGTATGCAAAATAGTAATAGTAGTTACATTGTCAGTATTCGTATTCTCGCCAGTTCTGCTCCTAGTATCATAAGCACTTGCAGCAACACTATCACTAGTAGTGATGATCCTCCTCCACCTGCTGCTGCTCCTACAACAACACCACTACTACCGCCCCTAAAGATGACGATTGCTACTACCGCTGCTGTTGCTGTTACTGCTGCTGCTGCTACTGCCGCTGAGGCTGCTTGCTCCAAATGACAAATGAAGCGTAGTAGCATCAATGGAAATAGCAAGATAACACAAGACAGAAATCCGGATGGAGGACTTCAAACCATACAAGATAACATAGCATATGATCATCTCTAACAAGATTAATTAAACCAGGCAGCAAATATGTAAATCCAGAAATGCAAGCAATGGAAATAGACATAGATCATAAAAATCGAGTACACATGTGCATGTATACATCTATACTCATACACTCATACACACGTGCATACATACATGCATGCATGCACGCATGCATGCATGCATGCATAAATACATACATACATACCAACATAAATACATACTAACATACCAACATACCAACGTACCAACATACCAACATACCACCATACCAACCTACATACATGCATACCTGCATACATACATACAGACATACATACATACATACATACATACATACATACATACACACATACACACGCACATACCTACGTAAGATTAATATGAGCCGGAGCAGGTTGAGGGCACGGAGTCCGTGTACTTCTGGTCGCCTTTCATGGCTTGGGAGCCTTGGCTCGTTCTTTCTCTGGGCTATAAACGTGATGACAGTGACTACTGAAACATCTCTTCATCCTGCACTAGGAAACAGCACGTGTTGCCGGCAGCCAAGTTGTCCTCTGTGTAGTCAGGGCAGACAGAAGACAGGCGAATGGTAGTGCTTTGTCGAGGTCACACCTCAGCTGCCAGCAGACTTTTACGACGAGCGCCAGAAGCCTGCACCCAAGACCTACCTCGAAAGAAAGCTCTGCAAAGCTTCACGTCCTTCAGGCGGGTCCTAGAATCGGCCAAGGCCACTGTGGACTGTCCATGCGGTTGCGTGGGACAACGACTCTCAGGACAGCTTCAAGCGCGCTCGTCGGCTTTCAATGTAAAGTAAGTAGATCACCCGAAGACGACAGGTCCTTAGAGCTTCGTGTCGGCTCTCCAAGCGGATGCTTTGGCCCAGGACTTGGTGGCCTTGCTAAGCAATCGCTTTCTTGTCTTCTGGCGCCTCCGGAACCGGGACAAGGCCGGGGGGGGGGTTCAAAGCAGCGTACGCAGCTCTCAGCATCCCTCCCCCTGCTCTCAACTGGCACGCCGAACGCAGGGCCAGTTCCAGCAGAAGAAGGAGTTTCGCTTTCATGCCACGCGGTCTCAGGACACTCGGGAGACGGGTTTCACCAGGCACTGTAATCGTCATCGTCTAATGGTGCACCTGTCCTTGGTGACAGCATGATCAGCACACAGGGCCGCAACTCCTCTTCGCACGAAATCAGCCAATGGGAGGCAGGCCCTTTTGAGGGTTGCCTTTGCCTTGAGTCGCTGTGAAAGCTATGCTGTGCATCCGTGCCGTGGCGAGGTTCACCTGCGCACGCTCGATCCCAAAAACGGGGCCACGAACTCAGGTAGTTTTCTCATGGAGTCAGCCGCGCCAGTTCTTCTAGCATGAACAGATACATGGTGTGGGAAGAGACAGGACCTCCTCCAAGATCCTCCCAGCAAGAAGGAGCCTTTGCTCATGAAAGCAGCACTTCAGCTGGATGCTCGGGGAAGGGAGTTGGCCTGGGTCCATTCAGGAAGGACAAGCTTTCCTTGCACTTTTCAAGAAAAGGGCAACAGATGCCAGGAGCCTTCGGAAGCCGGAGCTCGGCGTGACAAGCGCGAGGAGCGGCTTGCCCATTACAAAGCTGTGCCCTGCAGCATGCTGCTGCCTTGTTGTGTGGCCGCTGCCTTTGTGGCGCTCTACCGCCTAGAGGTCCTTGACAGGGCATTTGCCAGGCAAAGTGCGAAAAGAGCAGCTTGAATTTAGGAGTTGCATAATTGGAGACAGTTCTCTTGAAGGGATGTTTTTTTTGCTCCGAGAAGAAGGGGCAAATGAGTCCAAGAAACTTGACTTAGGCGCTTTGCAGCAGAAGCAGCGCAGCAGCTGGACATCTGGTGGAGTGCCGCTGCCTTGGGAGCCTCGGCAACGGGGAGCCTGTCTGCAGCTCATCCGTGCATGGTCCAAAACACAAGCCTTGATGCAAGGCCAGCATGAAGGTCTGGGTGACAGCCGACTACAACGGCAGGCCTGTCGCTTCGTGGTAGGGAGAAACGCAGTTTCGAGCTCTGCAGGTTTCTCTTGTGGGATCTGCGTGAACACAGCATCGCGACGACTATCGCACCGACGAAGGCCGGGTGGATGGCCGCAGAAGGTATTGTAGTGGAACGGGCTGGGAAACAGAATCGGTGGCTGGCTTGCGTCGTTTGAATCGTGTCGGGAGTTGTGGACTGTGCACTCTGTCGGCTGTCCGCCAGGTTTTGCAGGCTCACAGCAAAGTGGCATGGGCTCCCAGTTCCAATCGCAGCTGCAGGTTGTAGACTCGTAGACAAGAGGATAACAAGTGCGCCATGTTTTGGACATTCGAATCCTGGGGCCATGCAGCAAACCTCGCCTGCAAAACAAAAGGAGCCTGAAGAAACCCCTAACGGCCAAAGCGAACCCGAATCCCTCTGAGATCACGACTTTCCTGGAGCTTAGCACTTTCAAGTTCACCACCGGCAGTTTGGATCGGTCAGCTGGGCGCCCAGAAATTAGGGTTCATTCCACTTGGGGACTTGAGACGCTCTCAGCGTGTCAGTTCGTGGGCCTTCCACTGAAATTCCGCTGTCAGCTTCCCTGGTGCTGGTGTTCCTTGGTCTCGATCTGTGGCGAGCTTCCATGACTTTGCTTGCTGGTACTGTCGTAAAGCTGATCCCTTTCCAGAGAATCTGTATCTCTTCTCCTCTCATCTTTACTTGCAGCGAGCGTGGACGCCTGAAATCCACACCCTGAAACACCAGTCTTGTATAATATTCACAGCACGCGTCGCCTGAGGTGTGCCTCTGGGACCACCGCAACCTCTCTGGCCCCGAGGTGAAGTTGGAGGACTGGCACATAGGTAACATAGCCCAAGTACACCAGAGAAGGAACAACGCGAGGCCTCTCAAGGGCTCGAAAATGTCGTAGTGTGCTGAACATCATAGACCTCCTTTTTTGGCCTCCTCAAGCTGTGCTCTTCAGCCATGAAGCCCCGAAGGATGTACAGTGTGAAGGTCTGCCGGCCGAGTCTGCGTAGTTTCTTTCTCTTTTGCCTTGTCTGCTCTGTGGGTTTCTCTCTGGCTGGGGTGACCTTGGTGACCCTCGAGCACAGGGAGCCGCTATGTACAGACTTCCTGGACAGTGAAAGCTACGACTACGATTCAGCCGAAGCTGGCAGGGCCATCGACGATTCCGTTCACGTGGTGACCTGGGCAACCTCTGACTCGGGATACTTGCGACGGCTCAAGGCTTCAGCTGCTTGGCAGGGCTATGCTCCACTGACAGTCCTGGGCTTGGGTACTTCTTGGCGTGGTCCGTTCTATTCGAAATTGGTGCCTTTATTTTCCTTTCTCCCGAAGCTGGGCGATCAACTTGTGCTTGTGCTGGACTATGATGCCTTCCTGCAGCAGGGCCCGAGTGCCCTAAAGGAGGCCTACCGCGCCAACGCCCGTCCCGGCAACGTCTGGATCAGCGCGGAGGCCCTCTGCAACGGCAGAGCAGAGCTGCCTTTCGAGCAAGCGAACGCTGCGGAACGGAATTCGCATGGCCAGAGCTGCTACCCTTTCCAAAGCCAGCGGCCAAATACACACGGCTCCGGTCAGGCGGGTGCAAATAGGTTTCTGAACACCGGCTTTACAGTAGGGCCCGCCGACAAGGTGCTGCGCTTCTACCAAGCCGTTCAGGATGCGGTGCCCTGGTGGGATCAGTATGCCTCCGGTGTGGAGCAGTGGTGGGCGGGACGCTTGCATGCCACAGCCGCATGGGCAGACTTAGTAGATCTGGACTCTCAACAGCGAGGTGCTGGTGTGGTACTGGGTACCGAGCTTCTTCAAAATCGCAGTGACACCTTCGGTGTCCCATCTCAGCGTAAAGTGGTTTGGGGCAACTGGATCTGGCACAATGGTCTGCTGCAACATCCAGACGGTCATGCGCCCATAGCGGTTCATTTTCCCAACCAGAGGCGTCGCGAGAAGGTGTTCGAATATTGCATGCTCTGGAAGCTTCTGGCCGCAGAGAGACTTGGGACGAAGTCGACGGTTTAGCCAGCGCCGCTCCCTCGCAGCTTCGGGCAGTCGTAAAACTCGCGGGACAGGCCCAATTTGGCCCAATTGGACAGGAGTCCTGTGCTTTGTGGAGTTATGCCAGGAGCACACAGGCTCCATCCGAGCACAGGCGACGATTGGCTGCAATGAGTCCGGGCTTCATCGCTTGTAGGAGTGGACGCGAAAGCAGCCGAGGTACTTGCCATTGTTCTCCAGCCTCGTCACAGTGGGTCCGATGCTCAAGTCTTGTTATCCAGCCTTTGCCATCGCGGCTTCGAGTGACCCAAACCGCGGTGGCCCTCTGCCTCGAGTCCTTCTGAGGTTGTGAGAAACGGGTCTTTGTATGGTCGATTGATTCGACGGCCTACCGAGGTGTCCGGAGGCTCAGTTCAAGTTCGCCCGCAAAAAGGTAGAACGACCTGTGGATGAGAACATCCAACATGTATCATCTGGGACAACGCATTCGGTCATTCAGGAATGGGATGGGGGGCGCAGCCCATCCTAAACCATTGTGCAAGGACCGTGTACACTCATGGAACAAGCTTGCAGGCAACGTCTGTCTCTGTGTGTGTGTGTGTGTGTGGCTGTCTGTCTGTCTGTCCGTCCGTCCGACTGTCCGTCTGTCTGCCTGTCTGTCTGCCCGTCCGTCCCTCCGTCTGTTTGCCTGTCTGTGCGTCCGTCGGTCTGTCTGTCTGGCTGTTTGTCTGTCTTTATGTGTCTAGTACATATGTATATGTATATGCCTTTTTTTTTAATGTTTGGATATGGGTATGCATAAGCACATGTGTTTGCCTTTGCTGGCTCTGTGCATGTGTTCGTATGTCGGCAGATAGGTATATATATATATATATATATATTTTTTTTTTACATATATATATATATACACACACACATATATTTCTGTTGCTCTCTCTCTCTCTCTCTCTGTCTCTCTGTCTCTGTGTAGTCGCATAGTTATGCATCGATGTACCTATTTCTTTGTGTATCTGTGTGTCTATGTGTTGACTGCTATCGCTACTGCTACTGCTACTGCCGCTACTGCTCCTGCTCCTGCGCCTGCTCCTGCTCCTGCTCCTGCTGCTGCTGCTGCTGCTGCTGCTCCTGCTGCAGGAAAACATAGAAGCGAATGGTTCTCCCAAACCATACAATCTAAAGACAGCGACTTGTTGCCAAGACTCAAAGAAATGATGGGCGGCAAAAACGAGGCTAAAGACCCTAATAGCTGAAAGGAGGATAGGACCATACGTCCTAGCAAGTGAGGCAGACGAAGCAGTCGGTACTCACATGCGAACAGCATGGAACAGCAAAGAAGAGCTTGCTGTAGTAGCCAGCAGATGCATGTCGATCAGGTCAGGGCGAAGCTCTCCGCACACCAGTCCAACCTCTCAGGAGCAGGAGCCCCAACAAGGTGAAATTGTGAACAGCGCTGCATGACGCTGCAGTGTTGCACCCGATGTTCTTCACAGGTTTCCGCTGGCCAAAGAGTCTTCGTTACCTTGGATGAGGCTTCAGTTGCGTTGTCACATCCGGAAGTCTTGGGAGAAACACCGCCAAAGCAACATGCATGGTCTGCCAGGCCTGTATCTTCATCCTCTGGGATGGTGCGACTCTAGCGGCGCTCCAGACGTGCCTGGGGCGGAAGATGATGCACACATCTGAGAGGCCTTGACGGAGTCTGGGCCTTCCCAAAACTTCGCCCAGTTTCGGAGAATGTGCTTTGCAACGGAACGGCAACTGCAAAGCCTCATGGATTTTGAGTCTTGAGATGGAATGCTGGTCAATTGCCTAAGGACAAATTGCTTCACCCTCGGGCCTCGCCATGTGGTAGTCATGCCCTCGCCAGGAACCGAAGGTCGTCTTGCACTGTGGAGTCGCTCGTTGCCCTAAACGGACTCCTTCAGGCTCGGACGCATTTGCTTGGCAGGGCGAAGGCTCAACTTCTTTGCCTCGGCCTTAGCACGTCTTGGACGACGTGGCCTCATCACTCCCTCACCATTCGAGGAAGGCAATGAGCAGGGCTCCATCGCACTTGGTGCAGCGCCGACGAAGGACCCCATGCACATTCTGGTTGTACGGCAGTGTGAGCGATGCGCCTGCTCTCGTTTTGTTTCAATAGGATTCGGCGTGGGCGGCGCAGGGGTGGGAACGTGAACAGCTACGGACAGCTGTTTCAACCTGGCTTTTTGGAGGAGCAAGTTGCCATAGCAAAACGTCACATGCTCAGGAAGAACTGTCTGAATTATGCACAGCCTCACGCTGACAACATGCGCATCCGTCATCCGCCCTCCTCCTCCCGATCCTCCAGTCATGCCCCTTCTCACCAAAAAAGCCAAGGTCGCGAAGCCGAGGGTGCGAGCCTGAAGGACCTGGGTGGCAGGCTCTAGCTGAGATGCTGTGGGGAAGCTGTGGCAGTTTTTGGGCTCGGCAGGTCCAGTGCTTTTGATTTGTGGATCTCTTGTTTTAGCGGTTGGCGATCAGCAGTCGAACTTGAGATTTGGGATGGGCCATCAGCCATGCGCGCATTCGCAGGACCGCGCCGCACCGAAGTGGTCGCAGCCCCGAGCGGTTTATCGCCATGCTGCAGGTGTCGTGTCGGGGAGTTTGTTGGTGCGGCTCGGGCAGGTGTGGCCTGGGTCCATCACGAGGCCACCTGTGCTTGATGTTCATTCGGTTGTCTCCACTTGGTTGATCTGCCATTCTCTCCCGTCTATGTCTGTCTCGTTCAATCTCCCTTTTCTTGCTGGAATGCTCGCAAGGGTTAGGATCCAGCGTATCAATTCGTAGATGTCGATGCAGAGTCGGAAAGGCCTCTTCTGTGTGTTTGCATGCGTGAGGAGTGCTGCTGTCGGCGACCGAAGCCGAGGCTCTGAGTTTACATGTGAGAGATTGCGCGAGTCGGACCGGATCCAAAAGCTCTCAGTCCTTGTTGAAGAGTTTCACGTCGTAGTCGGCAAATCGCACCGCTATTTGGCTCAAAGCAGACGTTAATGCTGTATTGAGGCGCAGGCTTGCCTTTGTCAGCCTGCGCCGCCTGCCCCGCCGCCCTGAAAGCACAGTGTTTCAGCTACAGCGCCATGTTCTCACTCGGTTCCTCCAGGGAGCGGGTGGCCTTCCGCGCTCTTCTGCGGCTATCCCGTGCTGCTGGCAGGCACCCGAGGTGCGGACACGGGGTGATCCATGGCTGACTCCTGGGTTGCGGCGTGTTCTGCGAGTGGACGAGGCGCCTGGCAGCTCTTCTCGGCCGTGCGCCTCGGATGTGGGATCCACAGGCCTCGGAACCTTGCACACCACAACAAGGACAGCATACCAAGAGCGAGAGCATGACAATCTGAAGTGTCCCCCCTCTGCCAGAAAGCCCAAGCCGTGACATCGTCGACAAGCGAGCATCCTTGGGTGGACGAGGCCCGGAGAATTCGGGCTTGAATGGCCATTTATTCCAAGCGTTTTTTCGGCATCCCCGGCTCGTTGGCTGTGCAAGCGAGGTCAACACCTTTGTAGACTGTTGCCGGGGTTCGGTTCAGAGATTCAGGTTACCTTGAACCTCGAAAGCAGTCTCCTACCCAAGTGACCCGCCCGCCACCACGATTTTCCGCCCAAGCCCTCCAAAATCAACACTTCAAGCTATCACAAGATCTCACAAGCTGCTGATACTCGTTCGACCTGGATTTCCTCGTCCTCATGTGTAGCAAAGATAGATCGGTGCAGCAAAGATCTGGGAAGTGCGACGCATTCATGAGCTCAGATTCCAAGGTCGGGATGAAGAGTGTGCCGACCCGACACTCTTAACCCTGAGCTCTACACCCCGAACCCGGAACTCTAAACCTTAAAGCCTAAACCCAACACCCGAAACCCTAAACCTTACAGCCTAAACCATGAACTCGAAACCTTAGAATCCTTAGAGTTTGAAACCCTATACAGGCTTGTGCCCTGCATAGCTCGAAGTAGACAGGCGCTGCGCGCTGCTGCCAGCGGCTCCACGGAGTTTGCGCTTCCGCGCCAGGGCCGTGCGGCGGCGCGGCGGGGTTCCCAGGAAAGCGCCCAAAAGTAAGCAGAGGAGAGACAGAAACTAACTACTAGGGCCCAGGGCTTGATTTTAGCAGTTGTTTTTTGTAAGGCGTAGGAATGCTGAGCGCCTTGGCAACAGATTTTGTTTTCGGGATGTTTGCAGACATGGCAGTCTTCAAAGGTCAGGCAGACTCAATCTGATTTATTGTCTCTCTGTCCATCTTCAGGGCCATGCGGTGGCACTGGACCTTCACACAGATGCTTGGCTTGGAGTACCTCCCACAGGTGCACAGGGCATGAGACTTTGCGAGTCTTCGCAGAGCACTCGAAAATCCGAAGCCTTGGAGGCATCGGAGATTCTTCATCGACTGGAGCAGGCGCGCTCTGCTGCAGTGCGATTGGGCACCTTGCCGTGGACCCAGCGGTGCATGCATTCCTGCCCACCAAACTTGCGATCAAACCGACTGATAGAAAGGTCTGTTCCGTCCTCTCGGATGTTGGACATGCCGATGTGGGGCCGGCGAATTGAGCTTCATTTGGGGCACGATTTCCTGTGTCTTGGAAGTGGCGCGCGGCGTCCGGGAAGCACGCAGGATAGAAGTACCGTAAAAGCGCCGTGGCGATACACCCCGGCAGCGTGGAGCAAAGTTCACGCCAGAATCCCTTTTCCACATGCCGCTGACACAGCAGAAGTGCAGTTGCACAGAAGCGGAAGCGTCAAAAGTAGCGGCCGCGGAGCCGGAGCAGGAGGAGGAGCAGCAGGAGCAGGAGCAGGAGCGGGAGCAGGAGCAGGAGAAATTATTAGCAAGAAGGAAAGGTTGTAGCAAGAACATCAACATCAACAGCAACACTGACCGCAGCAACGGAAACTTCACCAAGAGCGGCAAGGATAATGGTATCAACACAATCACAGTATCAAGAAGAGCAAGAGAGCATTCGCAGCAATGGATACTACTGGGTAGTTGCTCTAAGGGGTCGCCGCCTAGCAGAAGGCACTGTCGTTGCGTGTGCACCTGGGAAATGGCAGTATAAGCTCATTTCATCCAAACATTACTCCATCCACGGTACCGGCATGGATCTGCGTACACTTGGAGGCCTTCAATGTCGCCGCACAGCACCAAACGTTGCAACAATACAGCATCACCTTGCGGAAGTGTACCGCCGCCCTATGCGACTAAAGTCGCTAAGAAGCGCATCGTTGTCGTGGCAGGCCTGACCTGGAGCAGATGCAGCCGGGCGAGGGAGTGCAGGCGAGGTGAGAAGCGTTCCTCCTTGTCTACATCCGCATCCATCAGTTGACCTGCTTGTCTACTTATGAGCCGATCCGTCCTCATCATATCCTGTTCCGTATCTACTTAAATATACCTGCATCTTTACAGCAGTGCAGGTCTCCTGTGTCGGCTCTCTTTGCAGGAGGGCGATCTGCTGCTCACCCACCCGTTGTCGGGTTTGTTTCAGCCAGTGCCAGAGACTGAGCCAGAACGGGCTAATAACTCAGAGTCAATTAGAGGGGCCCCTCTGTGAGGTTCGACCAGTCTTTCATACTGATCGTCCATGTTCGGAAAGCCCCTTGGCAAGCAGGTGTGTGTTCCGGTTTGAACCCCCTCTTCTTTTGTTGAGCTTGCGACATCTCAGGATAAAGACTGGGTCCAGGGAGTCGTTGTGAACAAGGCAGATTGTCTCACGTTGCTGGCCTATCATGTTTTCTTCTCCGAAATCAGCTTGTATCTCCTGTTTGACTACTGTGCACACACAGGCACACAGATAACAAAGCACACGTGTACATCTGTCATCCCTCGTGCCGATCGGGGTTTGCCACGCATATGCAGATAATTGCATGCATGCATAGATGCGCACATGCACACATGCGTGCAGACATAGGTACATGCATACATACGTACGTACAAACTTGCATAGATGAATGCATACATACATGCCCACATACATAGCTGATCAGCCATGAGGCAGGTTCCATGCATGTTGATCCAACAGGCTTGCAAGAGCCCCTTGCTTTGCTCGGGTGATGTCAGGCTTTACTTGGTGTCGGTTTCTTCAACGTGGGAGTATAGGTCGTTGACTTTGTCAGCTGTCGTGGTTGTGCATGGATTTGGCTATGGGCGGCCCTGAAAATCCTGCTTACTGGTTACTAGATCAGCTCGGCTCAAGCTTGTCAGGAGGCGGAGGAGACGATCTCTCAAACGCTTGTGGAGAAGCCCACAACTTTGCTGTCGAGGCGCTTGCGTCGATTTTGCAGTCAGCCTACTGCGGAGTGTCCTTGGCAGCGGCGTTCTGTTTGCTTGATGCCCGTGACGATGGGTGATACACGATGTTTAGTCTTGCTGGGACCTGACAATCCCAGGCCGGATACTCGTGGCACGGACTGGAATGCACTGGCATTTGGACCGTTGGAGCCTTTGTTGGAGGAGAAGGTCAACAAAGGCACGGCGGGCTCAGGGTTTTGCCTTTGTTCTTCGACGTGCCCCCACAGGTGGACCCGTTACGGCCGACAGCCTGGATGAGAACATGCTGTGGCTTCACAGTTCCATTGGCAGCAAGTAAGATCGCTTCTGCTAAGACTTGTGGCAGTCGCAGTAGCAAGTAGAGTATGGGTACAGTCGCAACAGCACTTGCGTCAAGAGAAGTGCATGAGCAACGCCAGGAAGAAGCAAGCCCTGCGTATCCGACTCGCCACAGGGCGACTTTAGATCCTGAGCCGGAAAGCTCTTTCCAGGCTACGAAGATGTGCCCGGTGCAAAGGTGTGTGGGACTCAGGGTGAAGGAGCAGAGCGAACTTTTGAGGATGCCTGATCCAGCCAGCTCCGCAGGCTCCACCAGGGCCTTGCGGTTGGCGGCGACCTCGCTGCCACGGCGGAACGTTCGAAGGAGAGCCTCAAAGGGATGATGAAGATCATCAAGGCCCGCTCCTAGCAGAAGTTTCTGCGGGTTTTTGTGCGTGTTTTCGTGCTGACTCAGGGCTTCTCTGGCTGGGGGTTCCAACAGCTGAAGCTTGAGCTCGAGCGCGGAGTGTGGGTACACCTTCGAGGCGGAGGATTTCCAGACTTGCCGAGACTTGCCAGCTTTGTGGCACTCACCACTCTGATGGCCAGGCGGCGCACCCGCAGTACGTCAACTTGTCGCGAGCCTAGGGCGAAGAGAGAGCCTCAGCTCAAGATGGCTTCTCGCCTCCGAGGTCATGGCTGACGGCATTACCCCGTGGAGCTCCGCGCTCGCCTGCTGTGGTCTCGATTCGCGCCTCGGAGACGCTGCGGAGTCTTGTGAGCGGCGAGCGTCAATCTTTGGTTGCTTTCTGTCGCATTGCGGGGAGCTGCACATGAAGACCAGGCTTGCAGAGTTCCCGCGCAGCCCGGAAGCTGACACGATCCTCAAGGAAGACGCTTTCTTGCCCGGAAGGTCCTTTGTAGAAAGTGCTGCTGAGCGTCTCTGGACCCCGTCTACAGGACTACGTCAGCGCTCATTGGCGGGCCTGCGCGATGGAGTTCGTGAAGCTGCAGGAAGCAATGAAAGCTGCAGAAAAAAGACTGGACCGATTTGTTTTTTGTCCAGTAGTTCCAGTTTTTTGGTTGGGGCACAAGGAGCCCTCGATCTGACAGGAGCTGTGCCTGCATACTGTGCTATTGAACGATCGGGTGGGATTGGTTTCTTCCTGCCGTGCCGGGCAAGCCCGACCGTGGTTCAGGTGCGACTGCACAGCCGCATTTGTCCGAGCCAGTGGCCTCGTCATGGTTTCGAATCTGTCACGACAGGCTACGTGCTACAAAGTGTGTGTGTGTGTGCCAGAGATCTAAGACAGCTCTTAGACTCGTGGGGTGTTGCCAGGTCCAAAGCCCTCTTCAATGCGCCCGAGGGAGACACAATCAGCCGGAAGCTCATCCCAGCGTCAAGCTACGTGCGTTTGGTCCTTGACTCGAAGCTAGCGCAGACAGGCCTTGCTTGTCAGGGCTTGTGTGGGCCAGATTTTTGCACTCTGTCCGTCACATGTGTCGGCCGCGCTCTAGGATGAGTCTGCCAGACTTTTCCCCTCTTAGACTCTTGCTCTGGTGCTGCTGTATTGGCTTCAGCAGTGGAATCGGACCATTTCAGGCTTGTCACATCGCAGCCCAGATCCGCTTGAATCGGCTTGAAGCCTGCATGATCATGCCCGGAGTCAGGGTGAGCAACGCGGCTTTCGGATTGCGGAGGCCCTCAGGAAAAGAAGCCAGAGCTGGGACGGTGCGAGCCATGGGCAAACATCGCCGAGACCATGGGCGGGAGACCGCTGGCCAAAGGCAGCTCACTGGCGAGGCATCGCCCGAGTTACCTAGAGATACGATGGGTTTGTAGATTGCAGTTATCATAGTTATTATTTTATTCTGAGTAGTTAGTCTGGTATATCATTTTTACTTGGTGCTTCTTGAGGCTCCTCTTTTGAGGGTTTCCGTACTGAGGCTCCTTTGTTGGGGCTCCCAGGATACTTGAGGGGAGTCAGAAGGTAGGTATCGGAGTTACGAGTGCGATCATTTTCGGAGGTTGTGGGGTCGATACCAAAAGGCTGGGTGCCATCTTGCAAATGCCTGTGCCCATGCATAGGATTCTCAGTTCTGTTGATCTCGTTTCAAGGGCTCCTAGTTTCAGCCCCGCTTGACGAGGACGTCCAAGCCGAGTGGTCCCGGGCTGACGCGAGCCGCTTCCATGCATTTGCAAGGCCAAGGGGGCCAGAAGCCAACTTGGACGGACAGCCGGAGAGAACAGCTGTTGATCTGGATTGAGAACCTGTCGCTATCCGATTTCCCAGATAGCAATGCGGTGCAACTTCAGGTAGAAGCGCTTTAAACGAATGCAGCTTACATAGGCCTTGTCCAACAAATGGGATGAGCCCAGGTGCACCGAAGAAGATGCAACGCTGGGAGAACCTGGCTGCCCTTTCTGAGGCCAATGACCTGGTGGCCAAGGAGATCTGGTTGATTCGGGTGCTTTCGGAGTTCGGGGACGCAGTTCAAGGCTCGATATCTGCATAGAATCTCAGCTTCTACACCAATCTGTTACCTCGAGATCTGAGTTCCACGCAAGCTCGTGCCAGCAATGCCCTTCGGCCAGCAGGAGGCGTGGGATGAAAGCACCTTCCGAACATCTGCCCCGGGTGGCGACCTCTACACGCCCACGCCTCAGCTGCTGGCAGGGAGGACGTGTGCCACGCTGAGTCTGAGCGAGTGGAACCAGGCAGTGGCATCGGCTCTTTGCCTGTGGGACGCTGCCAGATGGCCAGGGAGCTGCGCTTGAGCCGCATGGCCGAAACGGTCTGAAAGCGCCTCGAAGTTGAAGGGACGGGAAGCCGAGGCTGCACTGGTCCGAGGAGGATGGCTACGGCTACAAAGTGACCTGGGTCAAAGGATGGATCGGGCCCACATCGCCCAAGGATTTCACAACGACTCGTGTAAAGCGAGACTACATCTTCAGCAACGCAGCTTGTGGGCTTCAGTGACCGTCCATGCTGCCGTCTTCGTCGCCATGAACGTGCTAGGGCTAGAGCCAATGTTCTGGACCGTCGCTTGGTTACCCTTTTGAGGGCAGTGTGTCCAGTTGCAGGACATGCAACAGCAGGACGAGCGGTCAAGCGCCGGTTTGGAGTTGCGGGGTGCCGGGGTGCGCATTACAGCGTGAAGTGGGATCCGTGAGCCCCGAGCGCCACTCGACATGTGTACACTGGATTTGCACTTGCCGTGGTCACTGCTCGTGTTTCGTGCGCATGGCTTTCATTCCGTATGGATGATCCGGGCTTGGTGACAGTGTGCCTGAATCAGAGGCAGCCGCACAATGTCACAGGCGGGCGGTGGGCCAATCGCAAGCAGACATGTTCCTCATGAGGGGCCGTGCCAGATCGTTGGATTCCAGACTGTGAGAGCTCTGCGGTGCCGAAAATGACGAGCAAGCGAAAGCATGGACGATTTAAGATCTTCTGATTCCCTTGCACGTGCAATCTGAGTCCCGGCTTCTTCGACCGTGTGTGGTGTGTGGGTGCGGGGTGTGGGTGTGGTTTTGTCGTGTCAAGGCAAGAATTCCGAATCTGGTCGCTAACCCCTAAACCCTAAACCCTGAACCGAATTCGTTTCGTGTGTCGCTCTGAGGCGCTTTCTGTGCTTGCGACTCCCAATCCTACTCGGTGCTCGGGACGGCCAAAGGCGGAATCTACTTCTTGAAGTGCCCTGAAGCTGTCAGGCATTCTGTCGACGGATCTTCACATCTGAGAAAAGCGCGGTCATGTGGCAAAACCTGAGTTCTGTATTCGTAGGTACCGGAGCGGCTTCACCTTGCGAGCCTACCAGAGGAGGACCCGTGAATGAAGAGCTTGTGGAAATAACTCTCTCGTGCAGAGCTTGTTGGCGCAAAGCATCCCTTCTTCTTCTTCTTTGTGTCATGTGTTGCATGTTATACATTATGATGACTTTTCAATCCTTGCGGAACTTTTCGCATTTTCAGTCTTCCCTCAGCATCGCACCGAAGCTCTGGGATTTGGGAGGCGGGAGGACATCGAGGAATGGCCTTCAGCAGCAGGCGCGCAAGCGAAGAACATGTCTCTTTTTGACTGCTCTGGGAGGGTTCAGGGTTCAGGATTTAAGGGCTAACTGGTACGGTTTAGGACGTATTGTGGGGGGTAGAGGGTTTAGGGTTTGGGGGTACGCGGTTTAGTGTGTGGGAGAGTTGTTGCTTGTGGTCTCGTCTGGAAATTTACATTGAATGCAATTGCTTACGACGTGTGACAGATAGTACATTATGCATTTGTCTACTTGGCGTTTGGGTCGAGCCGAAAAACCGAAGCTGCACATGATGGGCGTTTGGTAGAAAGGATGCTTGTTCGCTGTATTTCAGCCTGTTGTGATGAAGTAGACGTCTGATAATCTGCAGCGAAATCACAACAGAATACATTGAGCATGATGTTCTCGAGCTACAGGTAGCAGACATTATGTTCAATGAAGATGCCACAAGATCACACCAGATGAATGAGGGCTGTTACACCATGCTTATCTAAAGTGGATCAGCCAAGCAGGAGGATGCAACGCATTTCTGTGGTGCTGTTCGCTGTGTCTACAGAATAGTTCTGCCTTGTATACAGAGTACAGTCCGGTGCAGCAGAGCACAGTAGATTCTAGCTTTCATGCATACCATCTCATGGTTCTACACTGCATTGTTTTCCATTGTTTTCGATTGCAATACAAAGTTCAAGCACTTTGTGTTACTGCGGTATATCCACTTCTCGATGCTACATTGGGCTAGCATAGCCTGCCTACGACCAAGAGCTCTGTGCAGTTTTTGCCATGTGCCCCCAATCGGTCAGGCGGCGCGGCTGCCAGCTCGAGCTCGGTGCGCTTCCCCAGCGACTCTCCTTTTGGAACTGCGCTGGAACATGCTAGAACACACAAAAAACAGGTACAGCGGCATCACACTCCGAAAACATGACAAGTTTTGAGCAGTTCCATCTGGCACGTAGCACAACCTAGCGCAGCATGATTCAAGAGCGAGCAAGACCAAAGAGTATCAGAGCTGCAGCACAAGAGAAGAGAAAAACATTCAACTGTAAAGCAATCCAGTGTAGCATGTTTTCGCTCAGTGTGACATCGCGTTGTCCAGTGTAGAAATGCTGTTGCTGACCATGTTGCATGTGAAGTGGTGCAAAATATTTGTTGATACGATGTTGGAATATCGCAGGGCACATGGCGTGTTATTGATGAGGCGCTGGCATTTGCGGGGAGTCGTGTGCAGGCTCCGGGATTCACCTCGGAGATCGTCTCCTTCGAGGGTCCACCGAGCCCGGGCGTTGCAGGAGAGTGGCCGCTGATGATGACTCGTTTGGAGCATAGCGTGGTGTAGTCTGGGCAGGTAGACGTACATGTTTCGACATCTGGCCGGCATAGCTACTTTGCATGCTCCAGATGCTCTCTTGTCAAACGCTGTCACATCCACAAATGCATTCGCCATGCAAGATGAGACACTGCTTCCACCCCCTGCGCACCGCTATCCGTCGTCACCCGCTGCCCAGAGCCCCAGTTGAAGAGGAATCTGTCCCAACGAAACGTCAAGCACTGCAGCTCCTTGCAGATGCAGGAAGCTCAATGGAGCGCATCGGCAGCCACTGGCCAAGCTGCTCGCATCCACAGATGGAGTTTTTTGCCCTGCCGCCACCACGTTCAGGCCCGCCGAATAGTCAACTCCTCAGCACATGCTGTGTGACGTTGGCAGAGGTTTCAGTTGAAATGCGCGAGGAGCATGAGCAGCATGATAGCACGCTTGATCCGTTGTGGGAATGTGTTCCGCAGCCCCCTTGCTGGGCCAGACCATCCCAATGGCCCATGACAACTCTACCTCAACTCGATTGCCCAAGCTTTAGGTTGCGACAGGCACGACTTCCATCAACTTAACAAGACACCGCAGCTCACATACTTGTGAATGCCAGTGGGAACCAGCAAGCTGACTCCACGGCGACACCCCCCAACTCTCGCGCATACATTTGCAGTGCCCTGATATGCTGTGATGCTGACTAGTGAACAGTGGCACACACGGTGCGCAGTTGTGGCGGCGGGCCAACGCCGGCATGTAACCCTGACCTATCGGCCAGTGTGAGCAACTGCCTATGCCACCATAGGTTTCTCCTCTGAGCCAGCCATGCCGGCCTACGCCAAGCGCGCAAGGTCTCAGCTGTCTGTGCCTCTCGGTCTTCTCAGGTCCGATTAGACGTGCTACGCACTCGCGAAGCTGCTATAGTCCTGGCTACACTGGAGATGTCGAGCTGTGAGCCAGAAATGAGGCTGCGCCGGAGGCCGTTGAGCACCGTTCAGGTCTTCAGCCACGTGGTCGGGGTCCTCAAACTCATGGAATCGTCACCCTAATGCTGGCAGAATGTGTAAGTGAGTCCTTGTTCGGACACAGTGCCATGTTGGAAACAGCCGAGTGCGTCCAAGGCCACTTTCTACTGCATTGGATGCTTCGCCGTGCGAAGCCAAGTCCACGCGGCACCAGCGAATCTCTTCCAGACCCTTACTATTATTATTGTTATTATTACTATTATTGTAAATACTACTCAGTAACATTATTATTGTTATTGGTGTTAGTATTCTTGTTATTATTATTATTAATATTTGTACAATTGTTATCATTGTTGTCATTACTTTCATTATTACTATTACGATTACGATTATGATTATGATGAATATTATTTTCATTGATTTCACTCCTACTCTTGCCTTTTTTAAAGCTATTTCAAATTAGCATCGTTCCCCTGATTATCAAGCTTAAATAATTGTTGTTAGTGGTATTATTATTATTATTACTGTTGTTATTATTATTATTATTTATTGTTATTATTAGTATTATCATCATTGTTGTAAGAATATTATCCATTCCGCTCTGCTTGCGGCTACAGGGATTGGTGGTCCCGGCGTGGTGCAGCGGCGGGGCCGATACCTGGGGGCCGGTCTTGGTGCGGCCGGCCGAAGTTACGTTTCTGTCAGAAATAGTATAGGTACATTATCGTATAATCTGATATATGTATATATGTTGATATATATATATATATAGATACATACATGTATATATACATATATTTTATACATGAAGGCTCCTACTGTCAGAGCCTCAGGGCCCAGAAGGTGTCAGCTGCTGTCGGCTTCCTTATCGGCCTTGAGGGGGATCTTTGTTTCATCCAGCTGAAATGTGAGAACGCACCTAGCAGCTCAGCGTGGTTGACTCCAGCATTCTATCCCACAGCCTGAATTGTCGAGATGAAACCACAAAGTACGAGTATTTGCGAGTGCTAGGGACTTGAAGAACAGCTTCGGCTCCTGTGTTTCTGTACCTTATCGCAAACACGGCGCAAGAATGTCCGAGCTCCCGCTGAATGCCGCTAATGGACACCAACGACAGGGACTTCAATGAGGTCAAGAAACACCTCCATGACAACGACTCGGCATAGATTCGGCAGCAGTTCGGCCTAAGACGGCTGTCGCCAAACTTTCGCCTCTCGCGAGTCTTCCGCCGAATGTCCACAGCCAGTCTCTGCTGTCGTATAGCATTTGCGAGAAGCTAAGTGTCATGGCGTTCGATGTGGCCAAATTGTGCAGCAGGGAGATCGCGTTGGAGTATCCGCGTTGATGCACGCGGCCTGCTGGGGTCAGTCGCAGCTGGCCCTTCTTCTGCTGGCGTGCACGGGTAAAGGAGCTGGAGGCCTTTCAACTCGAGCACAAGAGAGCGAAGCGGCTGCATCATGATATCACGGGACCTTGCTAGTGGGCTTGACCGGGTGGGCCATGCGAGAAATCGGAAGAAATGAGGGGGTACGACTTAGGACCGGAGTGTGGAAATGGGTCTTATTCTGCGAACCGTAAATGGTATATTGCCAGTCCCCGAAGTGACAGCGGAGGTTTATGAGTGGTTTTGGTTGTCGGACAAGGAGCATACCCCGGGGCGGGTTGGGGGTTGGGGCTGAACCCAGGTTGTAACCCCGGGGGCCGGGTCGAGGGAAGGGGTCCAACAACCGGAACCTGAGGTTGTGGGTTCGGGTTAACCCCAACCCTAACGTTAGGGTGGGTTCAACCGCAACCTCAACCCCCGGTTCTGGGTCATGCTTCCTACTGCTTCAGCTTGGCTCGAGAATTCTCCGCTTGATCGGATCCTTTAGGAGATGCTTAGCAGCTTTGGCAGATCGGAGGTGCGTTGGCTTCAGGCTGAAGGGCTCTGGCAGCAAGCCCTCAGTCTCCTCGAGAATGCGAAGTCGGAACGCAAGCACGTGGATGCCGTCACCTACGGTGCGCTGGTGGGTGCGTGTGCCAGGGGACAGCAGTGGAGGCCTGCCGTGGCACTGCTGTCGGAAGCCGAGAGCTGCAGGCTGCACTTGAACGTGGTAACCTGCAACATGGCCATGGGCGCCTGTGCGACGGCAGGAGAGTGGCAGGTGGCTCTTGCTTTGCTCTCTGACGTGGCGGCATCTGCGGAGCCTGACCTGGTGACTTACAATGCTGCGATCAATGCCTGCAAGGAGGCAAGTACTTGGCACAGTGCCATGGAGCTCTTCCAGGATTTGCAGGTTAGCCGTCTCCAGCCGGATGCCTTCACACTCGGCGTCGTGGTTAGTGTCGCTCCGAAGCACGAGCATCGAATAATGCATGTAGTACTTGCCTTTCGAGAGGTACTTCGTGGAATCTTAGTGTCAAGCTTTTGCAAAACGCCTTCTATTTCAAGGCGTGCGAGATGGGAAGTCAGTGGCCACAGGCAGTGGAGTTGCTGTCGAGGCTCCCAGAAGGCGTGAACTGGATAGATTTTGTGATGCATTTCAGACGGGACATAGGGGGCCCGGCTCGTGTTGGGAAGCTTTATCGAGGAGTGCTGGGGTCAAGAGCATGTGCCGCAGACTGTGACTTTATAGGTGGCTAGGATTGAGAAGAGCCTTTCAGTCAAGTGAAGCAACGCCGAGACATGCATGGGCCTTCCGAATCAGCTTGAGAGGTGCCGGCGGAGATGCAGCCGTGGCATACAACAGGGCTGCATATGCCTGTGCAAAAAGCGATGTGTGGGAGCAGGCTCTTCAGGTGATATGCACGAGCACCAAGAAGCAGGTCCGGAGCTACAGCAGCACTTACAATGCATTGATAGGTGCCTGTGCGAGGCAGAAGGAGTGGTTGCAAGCTCTGGGTTTGCTCTCGATGGCGTGGGAGCAGCGGGTGGGCCCCGATCTCTTGGGCTACAACATTGCCATGGCTTCCTGCAATCAGTGTGAGCGTTGGGAGCAGGCCCTGGAATTGGGTCGGATGTTGCTGCGACAGCGGCTGCATGAAGATGCCACCACGCTGCAACTTGCCGTGAGTGCAGCTGAGCTGGGTAGCCTGTGGCTTGAGGCACTTCAGATGCTTGGTCCGATGGGTGAATTTTGCCGTTCTGTGTTGTTACGTTTTGCAGTATAACTGTTTTGCAGCACGACTTTTGATTCATACGGAATCTGGCCAGGCTTGTCGGAGAATTGACGAGCAGACGGCTGGAATGCCCTGCTTTGACATGCGGCCAAGCCATAAGCACATGCGCATCGCACGCCGCCTGGCAAGGTGCGCTGTATGTGCTGCGGATGCCAGAGGCAGAGGTACGAGGCTCCGTCATCGTGCAAACCAAAGCCATATCTGCATGTTCCCGAAGCCTTCTGTGGCAACGAGCTTTGTCTCTCGGCCGCGATGGCTCCGACTTGCATGACCCTGGCGGGCAGCCAGACTTGCTAATGTACATGACCTGGATGGGTGCCTTGGAGAGGGAGGCTGAGTGGCAGCAGGCAGTGCTTTTGCTAGACGGCCTGGTCCATCATCGGCTGGTTCCGGATTCCCTCTTGTGGTCCAGCTTCGTGAAAACCTGCGAGAATGCTGGCCCACCAGCATTGTCTTTCTTATCGCACAGCGATAGGTTAGATGGAGATGATGCGATGCTCATACTGGCCATAGCAGCAATGGGCAGGCCCAGCAAGTTTCTTGTTGATGTTCTCCACCCAACAGAATGAACCATCTTTTGTTTTTGTTCTCTCCGTCCCTGAGGAAGGGCGAGTGGGAGCGGGCTCTGCACGTGCTTTATCGACAAGTGCCCGGAGCAACTGCAAGCGTGCACAATGCTGCCATAACTGCTTGCTCTGCAGCTTCTCAGTGGGAGAGGGGCCTGCTACTCTTTGCATCGATGAGTGACAAGCAGGTGAAGATGGATGCTATAACCTTTGGAGCTGCAATGCGAGCTTGCTCCGAGGCTGGTTGCTGGCAGCTTGCACTGGACATCTTTGGGCAGATGGATCAGATGCAAGTGGAGAGGGATGCAATAAGCTTCAATATTGCTATGGGCGCCATGCAACCAGCTGGGCAGTGGCAAAGGGCTTTAAGTCTGTTTTCGGACTTGCGGGCGACCACCACGGAGCCAGACCAAATTGCGTGTGCATCATGCGTTCGAGCTTGTGCCGAAGACACTTGCTGGCAAAGGGGACTACAGCTACTGTTCGAAACTGGTCCAGCGGTCCTCGACGAATCTCTTCGGAATGCAGCGATCAGTGCATGTGGCAAGGGTGGTCAGTGGCGTGTAGCAATGCAGCTGTTGGCAGATGGCCGGAATCATCCGGGCAGGGTCAGTCTTGTGACCTACAATGCAGTCATGAATGCATGTGGGGTCGGTTCGGAGCCATCGATGGCTATGGCTCTGTTCGAGCGCCTGCCTGAGCAGTCACTCCAGCCGGACGAGTTCACTTATGCCACTGTAATGGAGGTGTCGGGTGCGCGTGCATTGGCCTTGCTGAACCAGTTTGAGATGGATCACTTGCAGCCGAGCTCGGTGGTATGCACAAGTGCCATGCAGGGCTGCAGCAGGGGATTACTGTGGCAAGAAGCAGTGACGCTGTTCTCACGAATGCAAAAGACAAACTTACAGACAAACTTGATCACCTTTAACACGCTGCTCGATGCATGTGCGAACGGTGGGGAGTGGGAGGGAGCACTGCAAGTGCTTGGCCAACTCCGAGATGCAATGCTCGAGGCAAGCGGTTGCTTATCTGGACCTTGGTGTTCGCAATTGTGTTTACTTGTATACAAAAAAAGCAAAAGTGTCAGATGGGATTCGCTGCATCTATCGAACATAGTTACAAAGCAGCCTCTGAACGAGGTTCTTGACATCGAGTGTTCGTGAAATGCACAGCACAGCAGCCGCAACAACAACTCCAGCAACACCGCCAGCAGCGACGACTCCAATCTCAACACAAACAGCTACGGTACCAACAGCGGCAGCAACAACCACCGCAGAGCAATCAACAGTACTGCAACGGCCTTTGAGGCTTCTCTTACGTCGCCGTGATGCAGGCAACGGCAAGGGCCAACCTCTGGGAGACTGGCTTGTGGCTTGGCGCAGAAGCAGCGGCAAGGGGCCTCCGTCGGAGGGTTGTAGCCTTGATGTGGCTCAGGGTGAAAAGGTTATTGCCTCAAACAGACATAGACATAACAGCACAGCAACATAGTTTAAGATAGATTATGCACGGAGGGAAACGCAGTGTAATCTTCGACGCCCAAGGCACATCCTTGCCGACATGGAGGAACAAAAAATCAAGGTGACGGTGATGTTGCGCAATATTGTGTTGAGTGCCTGCGCAAGTGCTGCGTGCCTCGTCGGCATTTCGACGCACCTGCAATGGTAGAGTTTAGGTTTTCTAGCAAGGTGTTTTGGCTTGAATTGAAGAGGGCCCCGCAGTGCGAGGGTTTTGGGCAGCCGTTGCAGTGCAATTCTCAGGCCCTGTTCTGGTAATTGCGGCTGGTAGTCTGAGGTACTGGCAGACTGCGATGCGACTCCTTGATGGTTTCCAGCAGTCGGGTCTGGAGTTGAGCACGGTCTCCCACGACACGGTCTTGGACGCCTGTGCGAACCTTGGGCAGCAGAAGAAACAGCGGCCCTTGTGAAGACTCCTTTTTTGTTGTGCCAGCTTGATGAAACGTGCTTGGAGTTAGTGGTTTCCGTTTCGGAAGCCCCCTTCACGAAGGGCACCCGAGCCAAAAGGCATCTAGCCCCCAGGCTTTCCTGATTTCTGGAGACCTCACTCAGGAGAGCTCTCCAGTGGGAGCGTGGTCTGGTTATGCTGGACAAGATGTGGTCAGCGAAACTGGAGAGGGACGTGAACACCTACCAGCGCATGGTGGGACTGGGAACGGCTGTGTCAGGTGATGCAAGTTGCTATGATAAGGGTTTGGTTTCGGGAAGTTCGGACTTCCTGTGGTGGCTCCCATGCGGGTCCAAAGGTGTGGAGCGCATGTGGATGCTTTGGGCTCGTTTGAAGCAGTTTGTGTTGTTTCAGTCGACCGGCCTCGGAGTAGTGATCCCGGGACTTTGCTTGAGGTGGCATGGATGCTCAACAGCGCATAGCGGTCGCCGCCGCTGTCTTGAGCGTCAGCTGAGCAGGATGGCCTTCAGGTCCCATGACCCCAAGACCAAGCCCTAAACCTCCCCAAACCCTCAACTGCCTCAACCCTCAAGGCACAAACCCGAAACCCATAAACCCGAAGCCCTAAGCCTGTAGCGGAATTTTCCAGGCCACCGGTATTGGACCTGAGGATGCATGGCAGTCGTCGAAAAAGCAAAGAGAGACCCAGATCCTTTGACGCGGGGCACAGGGGGACTTGTTCCAAATGGCAGAAAGCATGGCGACATGGCACAGTGCTGCATAATAAGCATAATATGATGCAGTGTCCTGTCACAATCTCGCTCTTCTACAAGGATCCCTAAATCAATTGCTCTTTTTGTCCTTCAACTTTCCCTGGCCTGTGATCAAAAGCAGAGTTGGTAGATCCCGAGTTGACTTATCGAAATGTATAGAGCATGGAGACGCCTACAAGTCCATACGCAGTCCTCATGAAGGTGTTTATGCTGACAGATCTACATGATGTCAAGAAAATTTAGCGTTGCAGAGCCTACCGCCTCAGCACAGCTGAGGGCTATGCCAAGATGCTTGAAACTTTTTCCAGATTGTTCTTGGTCTTTTCAGCTCAATTTGACATTGGCGCAGTTGCCCGCTTTCCTGATCCAACTGTATATGTCAAGCATTGCTCTCCTGATGTTATTTACGCATTGTCCACGAACTTGGGCGACACCTGCAGCTGCAAAATCACTTCGAACGGTTCTTTGAGGAGATGCAAGGACAGGGAGGCATACATTGCTGCAGCGATCTGTTCAATGTGTTGCTCCTGACTCATGGAGAGTCTGTCTCCTTGCATGATGATCACGTCTATCTGCATTTGGGGTTCGCTCCTTCAAGTTGCTTCATGAGTCGTCTGTACGAAGCCTGCAGCAACCTTCAAACTGTCGCGAAATTCATCGAACAACGGCTGGTGGTAATCCGGCCTCCATCAGTCCCAATACTCATGCACAGCAGCCAGGTTGCCATTTTCTGGTTCGTCTTCGTTGCCGATCTGTCGCTGTATGGTACTCTGGACTGCAAGCCAGGGGCTGCGCAAGGTTACTTCTGAGGGATGCGCCGTGGCCTAGGGCTTTGTCGGGGCGGCCAAGGTTGGATTCTCAATGTGGATTGCCGCTACGTTGAGGCTCCCGCTGCGCATCCCGCATGGACTCGCGTCGACACTCTTCGAAAACGCAAGGCTCTGCCAGGCATGCCGGACAGTTACTCGGGCAGCGAGCTGGGTTCTTAGCTGGTCCTTCGGCTTTCGCAGTTTACAGTAGCTGTAAAGCAGCTGTCGCAAAACGGAGATGTCGAGAGGCTGCGTTGTTCCTCCGTGCCGATTTTGGTCTTCGCTGCTCGAGGTCTCGGCAGTGCGACGACTGTGGTACTCATGTGTCACATCCACGCGTACCTTGGCTGCGATCGTGCACGCGCGCCAACCACACACCAGGGGTGTTGTGTGTCTGCATGTTATTTCAGTTCGGTTCCTTCTTGCTGTTTGTGAACCGATGTGTTTGCAAGACAGGCTGACAGGCATCTATGTATGTCATGCTGTGATAAGAGCACTGAGGTGAAGCATTGCCAAAGCTGTGGCTGGTGTATGGAGGTTCCTGTCTTCGATGCTGATTATTGTTCTAGCGTCTTATGGGTAGCAGTGTAGCTTGAATCAGCGTGTGTGGTGCACGTAAAGATGAGGACTCCAAAAGTCCACGACGCATGGGATCAGCTGCAAGCAAATTTGTAAGATCAGAGTCTTGCTCAGTTGTCTCTGCTCGGCTCTAGTGGCTCTTTGAGCTTCAGGCAAGGTACAGGCATGCAGTTGAACCATATCCATGCCCCCCTTACCATGAATGTCGTATCCATCCCCCCCGGTCAACTAAACATCACGTCCGCCCGTTGCCCCGCGGATGGCCACTCTCTTGGAGGAATTCCTTGCTCATCAGGGCTGCTTGCACCTAGCGGAGTGCCTGCATCGCACTGGGGTGAAAGATGGAAAGCTGTAGAGGTGTTGACGGTGAGTTCCGCATGGAGGCAAGGACGCCCCTCTCATCACCGTGAGAGTGGTCACCCTTAGCGGGAAATCGCTGTGTGAGCTTCGGCTCCCAGTGTGCATCTGTACAGAGGACGGGCTAAGTGGAAAGCACGGCAGCACGGCCCATGACTCTTCTCAATGATGCTATGCCGCATATGCCATTAGAATGGCTCTTTGTTTTGTAATCTCCGGGTTCCGCCCTCCACATGCCTAAATGCTCTACCCCACTCAAGCAGCTGCTCCGCGAAGTGCAGGACATCTATGACTTGACCTCAGCGGCATTTGGACCCTCTGCGAAGTTCAGCCTATCCTACGAGGCAAAGAGTGAGTTCTGAGCGTCGTTTCCACTATTTTCCACTAAAGCCGGTCTCAATAGACTGAGTGCTGCTGGCTTGCGGCCGCCGGGCGCCAGGGACAACTCCTCACACGACTCGCGTCACTCGAACGGCCATTCCTCAACGCTACCGGTGACTCCGTGGTGGTTCATTGCACGGTAGGCCAGGGCGCTTAGAGGGCCTGGACTTTTGGTTCAACAGGGAGAGGGTGGAATCTTAACCAGTGAGTCTTGCAGGCTGCTACGACGAAACCCAGCTCTCGATTTTCGACGACTGCCTCGGTTTCGGCTGATGCCCTGTTTGCTTGAATTCAAGTTGCTCCATCTCTTACAATGCTCCCATGCCCAAGGCCTTACAAGCCTGGTTCGACGCGGGCGCCACAACTTTGCAATGCAGCTGGGCTTCTGGGAAGGGTCGAAGTTGCCTTCTTGGGTTCACGTGTCACAGAGCCTCATTGGTGGGAGCACAGCTTCATTGGTTGGACTCGGTTTCGGATTTCTCTTTAGCGGGCTCTGAGGAAAACTTTCCATCTCAGGTTTGCTTTGGACTCCTCTTCAGACATGAAGGACCTGGGCGAACGGCTCGTTGGATCTGTGTTCAGCATGCCTGGGTATCTGCGTCGCGGTCGCTTATCTGCCTGGGCAAGGACCTCCTGGCCCAAAGCGAAAACAAGGAGCAACCGTGGCTCGTAATATCTCAACAGCAGACGCTCGAACCCCTCTGTGCTGGTTCCATCGCGTCAGATGTGAGAAAGTGTTTCTGAATTGCTCCACCGAGCCTGGCTCTGATCTCCAGGAGCTGCTCAGCTGGGTCGCCTACACCTCGGGCGGAGCACGCAGCGGCTCCTTTCCTCAAAAATGGCCAAACTGGCGAAGTGGTGAAGCAAAGTGTGAAGCGTCTTGAGGCGGCGTTGCTAGCGGCCAGCCGCTGCCCGGAGCTCTGGGGCTGCTGTGGTGCCCCGGCGGCACAGCTGCTACTGGTAGAGACCCGGGAAATCAACCAGCAGAACACAACTCCAAGCCCCGAGTGATGGCGGCGATGCTGTGTGGAAGGAGACGTGCCCCATGTATGTGTCAGTCATTCCAGGCAGCACTCACGTGGCAGCGCTGTGCCTTCAGCCCAGGCGCCTGATGCGATTGTGCCCACAGCAAGTCCGTCGCCGTGATCCGGAAACAGGTATGGTGGCATTATACCATGTTATACTATATCATGTGATTCTATTCTTTATATAACTTTTTTGATTCACATAATGTTGCGTATTCTAGGGCTTGAGGCTTCCAGCGTCCAGGGCTCTAGTAGGAGTTCCGGGCCCGAGCCACAGGACTCTCAAAGCCAACGGGGCATTTTTTTGAGGTATCCTGGAATTCTTGTAGTTCGCAGAGCAACGCTCAAAGAGGCCCGTCGGCAAAGATATGACAAGAGCCTTCCATGTGTATACCGTAAATTCGCCACCGCGCCTCACACCATGAATCCTAAAGCTTGGATGTCCTATCATGCTCGATAGCTGACTGTCTACCTTTCATGGCTGCAGTTTCTTCCTGGTTTGGTACAGACTCGGCCAATATCGTATTCTGAGTAGAATTGAGTCCTGAAGAAACGACCCAACTCTCAACAGCAACCAGGCAGACGGCACATGTGCGAGCGCCCTGGATGCGCCAGGCAAGCTGCCGCTGCACGATGCCGCCTGGGGCCACGCACCCTTCGAGGCGAGGTGACAAACTTCTGGCGATGTTGGAGATGAGGAGGATTCTTGTTCGGGATGCTGAGCTTGTTAGGGGCGGGGGGAAGTGGTCACAGTGCCGGTGTGGCAACAGTGACAGTGGCGGTAAATGCATACAACATGCGCACTTGTCACTTCTCTCCCACATGGTCTTGGGGAGGTAGTGAGATTTCAGGACTGTTCTGGTATCATCAGGTTATCAAGAACTGTAGCGAGGTCAGGTGAAGCACTCGTGACAAGCTGGACATGTAGGAGCCCTAAATGAAACTCGTTAAAGTTGACGGTTGGCAGAGCATACTTCATCCGGTTTGATCCGCGATGCCACAGGCAGCAGTTATGCTAGCCGCGGCCATGCCTTCAGCGCTGACGGACTGGTGCGGCACGTTCAACTCAGCCTTTCAAGTCTTTGCACAATTTCTCCAAGATATTCATTCACTTTTTTCAAGCACCTGTGTGTGCTATCTGCAGTTGCGGACATGTGTTCCAGCAGAGGACCGCAGGAATCGCAGCAGGGAGCTGAGATGCACTTTCGGTCTCGCCTCTTTTAGCAGAATCCGGGGCTTCGAAGGGCAGTATAGGGCCTAGTATAGGGCAGTGACATCAGTGGGGCATGGCGAGTCAGGGCTGAAAACTAGATCCCCAAACTGGACAGAGACTATCTAGGTCCAAAGCATCACGCCTCCCCGAATAAGACTTGTAAGATGCCTTCTCGTCGCCGAGACCTAGAGTCACCCCATGACGTGGGCCGTTACGTCCACGCCTGGCGCTTTTCCTGGCCGGAGGTCTCCTTCATTGAGGTGGGGTCGCGTGGATTCAGTCTCGACATGCTCCTTATTTTTGCACATATCGTAAACATACGAAAGTAACACATTTTCGCAGCGATACAGAAATCATTACGACGAATGGAAATTACGAGAGCTCCCTCTCTGGGAGCCTTCGTTTGAGGTCCAGCCTTGCTGATCGGCACGAGGGGATGCCGCAGCAGGAGTTGGGGCATTTTTATGGCGGGGTGGGGGAGGCCACGTTTCAAGCGAAGAGGATCCATTCTGATGCTCATGATGCTGGTTTGGACTGCAGCTTCGGCAGCTCTGGCGGTCCAGTTTGTGCTTTTGTGGTCTGCCGCGTTTGACCTGCACGTCATCTGCTCTGCAGGCTGTGCCTTCCGCTTCTTGATCTTTCGTCGGACCGGTTTGTGTTATGCATCATACGGCTATCATATGCCATGTACACTCGTCGCTTTCCTTTGCAGACCCCGCCCCAGGTTATCTAGTCACATACTATCATAACAGCTAACTGGCACATGTATATCTGTATATGTATATATATATATATATGTGTGTGTGTGTGTAGATGTGTACGAATATAGAAAGAAACACACAGACACTCGCTGTACGTGATGAAGGCCAGGGCGATGGTGTTGCGACAAGCTGGGCAGCTCATGTCGAAGCTTGGTCACAGATCCCATGTGGGGGTTTCCGAACATATGGGACCCTAATATAGTACCCTAAATAGTAGGCTCCTCATTATAAGGACCCCAAAATAAGGTACCCTAATCGTCGGAAACTCCCATGTCGAGGTTTCCGAAGAGTAAAGCGTCCGCGCTAGGGGGGGTGTGACTTTCGGGGTCCCTAGTGTCTGAAACTCCCATGCCTTCGGAGTGGGTTGCTCCGAGGAAGTTGACGCAGCTGCGGCGCTCGCTGCGGCGCGCAGGGGGCCTGGAGGTTGCAGAAATGTGCGTATTCACGGCCCACGGCTCCCACTTCACGGCTCCCTCTCTCCGTGTCCCTGTGTTTTGTCGTCTTTCCCCGTCTCTCCTCCCCATCTCTCCCTCCTTTTTCCGGCCGGCTCGTCAACTTGAGCATGACCCGACCCTCGGCACTGCTTTTCAATTTAGGAGGTCATCCACTTCAAGGGGGGAGGCGTCATCCAAACACGAGCCTTTCTGTTGAATACCTCACGTGGACACTGAGGACACCCTCCCGGCACTTCACATTGA
>CAJNJA010028797.1:0-31330 GCA_905231915.1 Symbiodinium necroappetens | reverse complement strand
TCTAGGGTGTAGGGTTTATAGGTTTTAGGGTTTAGGGTTTATGGGGTTTAGGGTTTAGGGTTTAGGGTTTAGGGTTTATAGGGTTTATAGGGCTTAGGGTTTAGGGTTGAGGGAGTTGACAACAACCAATAGCAGATTGTCTGGTCCCGTCCTGTGTTGGCTTCCTCACCTATCCTCCACTGCTGAGCTGTCGCCTATTTCCTGGTAATTATTTAAAGCCATCGATACAAGTGAGTTATACCTTTGTCAGCCGTTATTACTCTTATTGCACTCGAACAAGCACATGATGTGTTTATAGCCTAACCATTTTGCTACCCCTCCCACATTTTTAGAACCATCAACATAGTGCATTTGGTACCTCCCACGAATTGCTTTTATAACCATATTGTACATGCTGGAACCTCGCGCGAATTTGTTTATGACCATTATGCTGGTGCACTGGATCCATTTTGAATATACCACCCAGAAAACAGAGCCTTATGAGAAGCATGTTTTTCAAATGTTGCTTCTGAGAGGGGTATGGGCCACCCCGCCGAAAAATTGTCTTAAGGGTTTGGGGTTTAGTTCTCACACTCTGAAACAGAAAGATAAGGGCAAGCGGCCGTGCTCCGGAGATCATTAATTGATCTTGCTGCCATCCCGCGGCGTGCTTTAGACTCGGACCGCCTTTCCGGCTGGCAGGCAGTATGAGAGATTAGGGATTATGGGCTTGGGGCTGTGAGGTTTGGGAGTTTAGCGTTTCGGGCCCCCAACACGGTACAATGTTCAGGGTCCCAAAGCTCAGAACTACCTTCATGTGAGACCGGGGCTTTATGACTAGGATCCCGAAAGGGAACCCAGACATACACTCACAAATAGTCTTACGCACGTGCATACAAATATCCGTTTATACCATAGAGGCCTATGCTTCATGTGAGTCTTGTACATTCCGGTCCCTCTGCATATTCCATGCCTGAAAGGGAGCCTCGGTCAAAAGCAGCCCCCGCACATGCCAAAAGTGCAGCGCAGTAAGTGGCAAAGCTACAGAGAGTCTTCAACTCCAGGAAGCTTCGAGCCTATCCTAATATGATCCATGTTGTACTACACTATGCAGAGTTATTTGTTTTTGTTTATATGATGATAATATACATGTTTTTAAGTTTCCAATGCACTTTCAGGGGCCAGGGCCCTTAGAAGCATTAAGAGACTTGCTGGAGACTCAGCTTTCCCACCTTTGCTTTAGCAGAGACCACGGAAAAAACCAAGCCCCTGCCGCTCCGGCAGTCGGCTTCTCAGCCAGGAAAAGGAGAATGCAAAGACCCGTTCCGGGTTTAGGGTTTAGGCTTCGCGGTTTAGGGTAAGGGACCTTTCTAGGTTTTTTTCGTCTGCAGAGTGCATGTGCAACTTGTCGCCAGTCATGATTTGTATCTCATGGCACTGCCTCTCTACTGCATAACCATGGCGAATTTTCCCTTGTGGATCTCCCTTCTCGCACTCCTCCGAGACAGAAAGCCACGGGTGTGCAGTGGCCCTCTTTCAGCCCTCGGTGGACGAGGTCTTCTATCGACAGGCTACAGTTAAGAGTTCCAGGCAGTTGGTTCTTTGCGTGTTCAAAGGAATAGGGCTTGGGGCGCGTGAAGCGGGAGTGTTCCTCGGGATCTATGGCTGGAGTGCAGTAGAAGTACAAGCCCTGGAGCCAGGGTCTGGACCCTAAACATGCACAGCCCCTGAAGCCGAAAGCCCTGAACAGTGCCCGGAGATGCTCCACCCCAAGCCCCTAAACCGCCTAAACCCTAAACCCCAAAAACCTGAACCTCAAACTCCTACATTCCTAAACTGCAGGCCCCAAGCCCCAATTGAGCCCATAAGGCCCTAAGCACTGAACCCTAAGCGACACCGTTCCTGGCATGTTTTGTCTTAGGACGTGGGCCTGGTCATCTTTTGCTCACACGATAAGCTGAAACCCGAAGGAGCCCCATGCATGACTAAGGGTTTAGGGTTTAGGGTTAAGGGTTTAGGGTGTAGGGTTTAGGGTTTAGGGTCTAACCCTTCGAATCTGGAGAACTACAAGGTGTTCGAGTAGGGTTTAGGGTTTAGGAGTCAGGGTTTAGGGTTTAGGGGCCGGGACCTCAATCCCTAACTCTCTCCATTGAAATCTCAGCCACCACCAAACCCCAAACTCCAAAGACCAAACCCTCATTCTATGGAGCCCTGGACCCTAAACCCTAAATACCCTAAATACCCTAAATACCCTAAATACCCTAAACCCTAAACCCTTTCATTCAGCTCTGAATTCTAAACCTTTCAGGGTGTCGCTAGCCGGACCGCCGCCATGGCGGTCGACGACTGTCCAGCCCATGGATTCGAAAAAGGCTCTGCCCGGCCTCTGAATGATATATATATATACATACACATATGGGTGTACATATATATATATATATCGGCTTTGTTTAGGGTTTTAGATGGTTTAAGGTTCAGGGTTTTCGAATTTGGGTCCAGGGTTTCGGCATTATGGACCCTAAGGCCTAAACCGTTTCGGGGTTATAGAATTAATGCTTCAGGGTCGTCGCGTGCTGCTGCAGTCAGGGGATTTGGCGAGAGGTCTTGAAAGTTGCAAGCTTTCAGTATCAGGGTTTAGGGTTGAGGGTCTAGACGTAAGAGTTTAGGGTTCACTGTTTTTTTTTTGGGGTTTTGGGGTTAGGGGTTAGAGCGTAGGGTGAAGCACAAGGGCTTCGAGTCCGGATCCCTGGAAGACAGGCAGCCTGTCAAGCATAAAACCACGCTACACTGTAGGAGGAAAGCGCTTCCAAGAGGCATGGCAAGCTCAAGGGAAAACACCTACGACATGTGCTTAGCTGCCGCTGTGCCTGTGACAGTGTCCTCCTCGCCTTTGAAGGCGTCGCACCGTCTGAGTGGCGTAACGAAGCTACTGCAAGCTAGCTGGCCGAGTGTGTGTCTCGCGCCAAAGCCATCAAGACGGAAGCATCTGGTCAAGCGGCCCAGCCAGGAATTATGTACACGCAGGGAGGAGGAGTCCCAGGACCTTAAGTGGTATGTGCTGCCCAAAGGCACACAAACCTACTGGAAGCTCTGTCTCTTCTGCCATCGTATCGCCGAACCGTCACTCATGGCCGGCAAAGGCTTTGATTCACAGAGAGCGTAGCAAGACATGCCGGACTGAACGCCCAGCGGGCTCACCGCTTTCGGGATCTGAGCGAGACGGAAAATGTGGTTCCTAAACCCCAAACCCCCTTTAAACCCTAAACCCCGGATCCTCGAACCGATTCCGAGCTCCTCCACACATAAATCGAAGCCGAAAAACCTAAGCGTTCTGTGAGGACTCGGGTGTTGTGGTTTAGGTTTATGGTTTCGGACTTAACCGGACAGCAGGTTCGTGTTACGCTTAGCACCATGTTTTGAAAGGTTTAGGGCTTTTCGGGTTTGGGGCTTGTGACAGCTTTCTCACTTTCTCACTTGCTCGCCTGGCTCTTGCACTGAAGTACCGAGGTTCCTCTTCATGTAAGGATAGGGTTTAGAGAACTAAGAAGGTGTTCAGGCGCAGGTGGTTTGGCCCACGGTTTGAAACCGTGAAACCAGAATCCACTTCACACTAGCTGCAGCCGCAGACGCTAAGTAAACCCTAAACTTTCAACCTTGATCCCGAACCCTTGAACCCTAAACCCTAAACCCGAAACCTTGAACCCTAAACCCTAAACCCGAAACCTTGAACCCTTCAGCGTAGAAGCAGGCGACGGAGAGCTGCGCCTGTGGATTTCGCTTCCCACTCTTGAGGCGACTTATTGCTTTAGCTCCTGGTCTTCGGGTTCGGGGTTCAGGGTTCGGGTTTAGGCTTTTAGGGTTTGGGGTTTAGGGTTTAGCGTTTAGAATTTAGGGCTTAGGAAGTTTAGGGTTCAGGGTTTCGGGGTTAAGGTTTGGTTTGATGAAGGTTGCCAGAATTTGGACGTGCCAGCATGGATCTGCAACGGCACGATCTAACACTGAGGCAGAAACTCAACCGTTACCCCAAGCCTTGCACCCTAGGCCCTGAACCCACCCCAAGCCCCGAAGGCCTCGCGCCCCAAGCCCTACAAAACCGAAAAAACCGGGCTTGGGGTTTTACAGTTTTAGGGTTTTAGGGTATTCTGAACTCATAGAAGCCTTCAAGCCCTAGCTGGCAAGCTGCCAGAGACATCTCGGAACCCGAAAGTCATATAGCCCTCATGCACTGCAGCCCTAACGGCCCAAAGCCCTACACCCTTTCTTTCTCTCCTCTTATAGATCCCTTTCGAAACCTTAAAACGCTGATTTTGTGGATCCTTTGTAGAAACTCAAGACCATAAAAGGGTTTAGGGTTCAGGGGTTTAGAGTTCAGGGTTTAGGGTTCAGGGACTCTAAAGCCTAAACCCTGAACTCTGAACCGTAATTAAGCCCCGAATCAGTTCATCCCTCATCCTCACAGGATTTCCCTCTGCCCGATGGCAGTCTTTCAGGGCAGAGGGTTTGGGGTTTAGGTTGTTGAAGCTCAGCCCCACACACCCTCAGCCCTACCTACGACCCCAAAACCTAACACCTAAAACTGAACTTCCCTTGACCGCCTCGATGGGAGGACGTCGCGGTGGATGTCGGCGCCAGCGAGGCACTGACTGCCAAAACCAAAATCCTACCAGTATCCCTGCCTCAAGGTGGCCCTGAAAGAAACCAAAACCGTCCCTATCCCTAAGAACAGGACGTTGCCTAGGTTTGGCGCTCATACGACCAATCGCCTCCTCAGAGTTAAAGGTGTTGGAGCTTGCAAACTGAGGGGCGGAGTGTTCTCTGGGGCCCGGCTGCCCGGCTGGCTCTAGGTATCTTGGGTCTTGTCACAGTCTTGTTTAGAGTTATGGGGATCGGCGAAGGGATTACGGTTTCAGATTTAGGGCCTACAGGATTTAATTTAACGAGTGTAGGGCAGAGAGTTTTAAGATTTGGGGGTCAGGGTTTAGGGATTAGGGTTGAGGACTAAAAGAGTAGGGTTTCAGATTTCGGGGCTGTGGTTCTTAGAGATGTTTAGAGTTTGCGGTGTAGGGTTTAGGGAAACGGCCGGCCTGAGCGAGGTTCGCCTCAACCAGAAAGGGCGAGCGGTCGTGCTCCCACTGCGGGAGGCTCAGGCTTAAGATGCTAGGGCTTAAGTTATGAAGGGTTTTGGGGTCTAGGGTTTATCTTGTCAGGAATTCAGACACAGCAGGAGTTCCTAAATCTTGCCTTAGCATTTAGAAAGACTTTCAAGTGGGTGTTGGGCTCTTTTAGGAGAGGCATACAGGGACAAATATGCTGCCGCATGTCATCATAGAGGTTGCCAGAGATGCTCGGGAGCTGGTGGAGGTATCTTCCAGCTGTAACATCGAGCTCTGGACTTGCAACCCTGCGGTGTATTGCGGAATTTAGTAGTTAACTTGATACGGTCAGTGCGGGGTCATGTTGAGGTATTCAAGGAAGGCTCTGCACTTCACTTTGTCGATGGCAGAACGCTGAGTCTAGGCGTGTGGTCATATCGTCAGTGTAGACGTTGTTTTTGAGTGTCTATGAAATGAAGCGTGGCAGAGCTTAGTAGGCTTCATTTATATTCACACTCCTACACTGCTGCTCGTCACATGCGCAACACCAGTGCTGATACTCATACCGACACCAGCTTAGTAGCCTCTCCGCACGAGCAGGAATACGGGTCACCTTTCTCATGTGGCGCGGCGCTCCCCTATTATTATTTCTACACTACCATGAAGGTCCATGACGACCCACTTGGAGATCTTTGCAGTAGGAGTGGCTAACCGTTTCGGTAAATCCTGAACAGGGTTTGGGGGCTCACGGTTTAAGGTTCAGGACTGGACTTAAGTTGAGGGCCTCGCTGCTACCGAGTCCTGGAGGTTTAGACAAGGGAAAGCCCCTAAAGGCCCGAAGCCCTTTGATTCCTTTGATGCCGTAGATAGACCACAAACCTGGGGGAAAACATTGCGGGAACAGAAAGAGCGCCCAACCCTCTGGACTTGAAGGCTTTAAAGCCCTGTGAGCCCGGAAGCTAGAGATTCCAAGGTCCTGTAAAGCCCAAGGTTAATTCATGGGCCTTAATAATTAGAATAGGGATTCAGATATATTGTTACATAATTATAATAAGGAACCCCCAAAACCCTATTCTAATTATTAAGGCCCCTACATTAGGCCCCTCTCCAGCCTGCCAAAGTTCCAAGGCCAGCGGATCTTGCAAAAGATGTGCACGGTGGCATCCTCGTGAAGTTGCCTAAAAAAGGGCTCCATTAAAGGGCACTTGCGAAGTCCTGGCCAACCACGGATCCTCGACCACCCAACCGTAACCCCGAACCCCCCCCCCCCTAACTACCCCCCAAGAAAACGAGTAAACCCTAAACCCCAGATGACTCAACGCTTCTGCTTGGGGTACCGCATCTCACGGCGGTGTTCTGAGACATGACATGGGAACCCAGCGTTACGGATTTCGGCGTTTGATTCGGGCTGTCATGTTGAGATGTTTTTAGTGTTTGGGGGTTCCGTACGACATTTGTTGCTTGCGAGATCGGCGATCCGGGTTTAGCAATGGTTGGATCTTGGGTGCGCTACGTATAGGGAGTTTGGAGTTGCTTTCCGGAGTCACTGTGGCCTCTTGATATTATGATATGCTTACGGCTGCGTACTACGTGCCACTGGAAAAAAATGAAGCCATTGCTGCCAGAGAAGGATTATGACTCTGGACTCCCCTGCTCCGGACATAGTGGACGCCAAACTGTTCACCCTCACCAGATGTAGAATCCGTGGACGAAACTGTTACAATCCTGAGCCCTACAACTAAGCCCGAAATTAAACCCCCTGAGCCCCACAGTCATATCCCCTAAACCCTAAACCCCAAATTCTCGAACCTAAAATTGCTCAGGCGAGGCATCTGCCAAGTTCTCCAAGAAGCCTGGGGCCCCGGGTCGTGTAGAAAGTTGCTGGGAAGCAGGATCTCTTTCAGGCGTAATGTAGGGGAATAAATAATTACCTATACTATTGTGGGGGTTCCTTATATATAGTTATAGTATAGTGGGCCCAAAACCTTATTCTAATCATTAAGGCCCCTATATTAGCGTCGTCGCGTACTAGACAGCTTCATAGAAGCATCAAGAGCCCTGAACCCACAAACCCTCTACCCTAAACCGAAATGAGATTAGGATGTTCCAGCTGTCAATCTCTTACTTTAGGACTTTAGGGCTTGTTAAGACGTTTTCGGCGCACAAGGGAAGCAGTCCAGACATGCATGGGGAATAATGGTCTTGGAATTTAGGTTCGAAAAAGGTCTCGGAATGTGGGTGGTTTGGATTTAGGGCTCTCAGGAATACATCAAACGAGCCAATCCGTTTTCCACATGTACGTAGAACGATTTTCTCATGGAAAAACAACCCGCTTGATATTCTCTGAAATCGAAGCACCCGTTTGGATCAGTCCGAACAGACTGAACGAGGTTCAATGTTGTGTTTCTACTTTGATGGAACCGGTTTTTGGCACTGCCAGCTGAGTGACTGTATTGCTGCGATTGAGACCAATGCTACTTTCTAAAACTAAAAGTCCCTCCCCCAACCGTCAATCCCTAGGCCCTGAGCCCTTGTTCCAACAAGCATGAGAAAGCTCCCCAAACCTTAAACCCTGAAAGCCCTAAACCCCGACACCCTAAACCCCTAAACCCTGACACCCTAAACCCCTAAACCCTCAACCCTAAAGGCCCCCAAAAACCCTCCAACACCACGAGCTCCCCAGGCGCTCGCAGCTTTCCCTGACCTGGCCACTGCGCCCGGGAAGCAGCGGATACCCGAAGTCGGAGGTGACAGCGAAGCCCAGAGGCTCCATATATAGTACCATTATGGAATTGGGTCCCTAAAACCTTAGTAAGGATAGTCTTTTGGGACCTAATTCCATAATGGTACTATATGTGGAGCCTCTGGGAAGGAGACGCAGGTTGCTGGGTTTCTTCCGTCTTAGGGCTCCTTTAAGCGGTCCATAAGGATTCTGGGTTTAGGGGTTCCTTTTAAGGGTTCTCTCTACACAGCACGTCTAAGAGTCCCCTCATAATTACGAGTTCCTTTCGGGTTCCCTCTGTAGGGTTCGTTATAAGGTTCCTTCTTGAAGGGGTTCTCTTTTTGGGTTCCCTTCTTGGGTTCCCCTATAGGGTTCCCTTTAGGGAAACCCTGTAGGGCTAAAAGGGGTTCCAAGAGTGCCTGTAAGGGTTCCTTCAGGGGGCATTTCTATTTTTGGGGTCAGCGTTCAGGGTTTTAGGGCTTCGGGCATCATACTATGAGGCTTTGAAGATTTTATCCGCTGTGTCAGGCTTCTATAGTCATCGGATTTTTCATTGTGTTGGGTTTCAAGTTTAGGGGGTTCAGGGCCTCTTTCGGGTTCGGGGGGTAGGGTGTAGGGTTGAGGATATCTGTGTTCTTTGATTGCTGATCTTACCCTCAGCTTTTTCTGTACCCCTTCACGCCCGGATTCCTAAACCCACCTCCAAACCCACGAGCCTTGAGCCGAGACACTACCAAACGGCCCTAAAACCCTAAGCCCTAAACCCCTAAATCCCTAAACCCTAAGCCCCTAAAGCCCTAAAGCCCTAAACCTCTAAACCCTGAACCCTAAAACCCTAAACCCTAAACGCCAAAAGCCTTAAAAACTCCTGAACCCGACGTCCTGCAGATCAACAGAAGCAGAAGAAAAGCAACGGTGCCCAACACCCTAGAAGCCCAAGACTTCCCCCGCAGGAAGTCAGCGAGCCGTCCCCCGACTCCTCCCCGCCATCGGATGCTCCTGCGTTCGGCAGCACCGGAGCTGCAGCTGTGAGGGGTCTTTAGGGAGTTGCGACACTGCCTTGTGCCATAGGGCCCCCCAGAAAATATGTCGATAGTTATAGGATTGAAGTTCAGAAAATCCACCAACCGCTCAGGCTCATGGTTGAGTGACAGTGATTATTCAAGCCATTCTTGCACAGGCTACAGCATGTACTATAGCGGCGTAAAGAATTACTAGGGCTTTCCTTATTGTTTTGTTATAGATATTCACAGATAGGATGCCCCGAAATCGTATTCTAAGTACTTAGATGAAAAATCGTATAATGTGCTTCCGAAGCCCTATTATTCTAATTACTAAGTAAGGCCTTCATCTTAAAGTTTGGGGTCTTGGATCCTGGGCTTGGGCTTAACGTTTGGGATACTGGTCAAATATTGGTTCAGCAATCTCGGCTTAGGCTTTCGGCATTAGGGAACTCTGGTATACTTCAGCTGGGCAGCCGTTGAGCAAATATATTCATACCTTAGTAGCTTCTTAGACCTGAAACCCTAAACCCTGAAACCCTGAAACCCTAAACCCTAAAGACCCTTATTCAAAAAAACCTAAAGACCTTTATGCACAAAAACCCCTAAAGACTTTATTTAAAAAATAACCTAAAGACCTGCAGCCCGCAGCTCTGCCTTTGCCGCCCCGTGGGATCAGGGCAGCTGGGAGCTTCCTGCGCCCACGCTTCGATAGCTTTTTCCACCCCCCACCCCGGTTAGGGTTTAGGGTTTAGGGCTTTAGGGTTTAGGGTTTTAGGGTTTAGGGTTTAGGGCCCCCCCTGTAAGTCGAGACAGCAACCTGCGAAGTGCAAGACTGCCCAGGCATATGGAACAAGAACAGCGCCGCGGATGCATCGAGGTTTAGGGAGTCAGAACGGTGTAGGGTTCAAAAGCTTTCTGGCTTTAGGGTTTCTGTGCTTGTAAGTTTTCAGGTGTTTCTTTGGGGGTTTAGGGATCAAGGCTTTATGGCAAGGTTATGGTGCAAGGTTGGCGATGCCCTTTGAATTCTGGATCTGCTCCGTAGCTGGGACCTGCAACGCCTGAAAGCCGGTCTTTAGGAATTCTTATAGGTTGTTGTTGAGCACCTTGCTTAGGGATTAGGGTTTAGGGTGTGGGGAGAGGGCTTTGGGTTTAGGGCCTAGGGTGTACTAGGGTGTAGGGCTTAGGGCCTGCCGGACCTGTTTCATGATGATGCCTCAAATTGACCCCAATCCCAAGACCCCAAACCCAATGCCCTGAGCCCTAAAACCTGTACTACACCCTAGGCCCTAGGCCCAAAGGCCCAAACACTCAATAAGCACTCCCAAAGCCCTAAACCCTACACCCTAGGCCCCTAAGCCCTCTCCCCACACCCTAAACCCCAATCCCCAAGGCACGGTGCTCAACAAAAACCTGTAAGAGCTCCCTGGTCCGGAAGCCTACCGCTGCTAAGGCTGGCACTGGGAGGCTCCAGCCATGCTTGGTGTTCAGTTGATATAATATAGGGGCCATGATAAATTATTAGAATAGTGGGCCCGGAAACCCCGTTCTAATTCATAGGTGCCATGATAAGTAGAATAGGGCTTTGGGGCCCATTATACTATAACTTGATAATATAAGGAATACAGGGGCCGTGATTATCACGATCTATTGGGCCATAAAACCCTATTCTAATTGATAGCGGGCCCTGATAAGTAGAATAGGGCTTTGGGGCCCATGATACTATAGCTTTATAGTAAGGAAGGAACCCCCAGAATAATAATACTACTACTAATAATAATATTAATAATAATAATACTAATAATAATAATAATGGTAATGACTTAGGTCCCCCCCCATATTACGGTTTCAGGTCTAGGCTGCAGGGTTGACGGAAGAGGGTCCATCGATACGACTATTGGGGCATTACTGTTGATGATATAAATCCTGCATTGCCTTAAGGACCCTAAACTATGGGAAATTATGGTATATTCCTCATTATGGGTAATGCAGGATTTATATCATCAACCGTAGCTCACCAAAACGGCCCCCACGCCATTACTTGGACTGTCTGTTGGAGCCGAATTCCAGGATGGTAGTGTATACGGACCCGCTGGGTTCGTTGGTGTTCTTAGGAACTAATTTCTCACTTTTAGCATAAAGAAAATGCAGCGGATTATGATTTGTATTATGGTTCTAAGGGTGCTTCAGTCTTGGCTTCAAGGGCTTGTGAGTTCTTGGTTTCGACTGAGGGATTTAGGTTAAGGTTGCGTTGGTCTGCTGTGGTGCTCCCTAAGTAAATCCTTTCGCGGGTGTAGGGTTTAGAGCTTAGGACAATATTCTTGGAATTCTCTATGCCTCGTCGGAGTTTGTCGGACATCACTTGGCAAGGGCTCAAGCTTTGACTTGGCACATGCAAGCCTCAGCCCCTAAACTCCGAGACGTCGAACTTGAAGGTACTGTTGTACCCTGACCTTGGCATGTGAGTAGTTCTCTAAATTCGGGTCCCTTCTTAGGTCCCCAATATAGTAGGGAACCCATATTACAAGGCCCCTGTGAGGGACCCTAGCTTAGAGAATTACCCATGTCATGAACCCGAACACCGTAAATCCCTAACTTCCGCACCCTATCCTGCACCCAAAAGGGCCTTAGGCAACCTCAAGCCCAACAAGCGGTTCAGGAGAAGAACTGCCTCGATCTGGCAACGCAAGAGGTGCGCTTTTTTGCGAGATCTAGCACAACACCTAAAACTCTTAACCCCTTTAACCCCCAATCCCCCTATTATGATAAGTCTAAGACGGTCCTAAACCTGCGACTCTAAACCCCAAGCTCTAAACCCATTGGGCGATCGCACAAAGCACAACTTCATGGCTGACGGAAGATGCAGTGCAAGCGGTCTCATGGTTCCGAGTTGCAGCAGTTGCAAGATTCGGTTTAGGATCTGTTTTTTGTTTTTTTTTTTTTTTGGGGGGGGGGTTCCGTAGCTTGAGTTTAGATAAAGTTAAGGGTTCGGTTTAGGATTTGGGGTTTTGGGGTTGATGTAGCTTTAGTCTAGGTAAAGTTAAGGGTTTGGCATAGAGATTAGAGGTTCATCCTCGGAGGCAATCCGACTCTTTCGTTGTCCAGGCATGTCCGGTACAATGAAGCCCGAGCTTCGAATGGGGCACCCCGACAATCGCGAAAACCCTCTCGTGTGTTTACAGGGACGAAGTCCTTTGAAACCGCCCGTGCTTCCCGCTTGCATAAGACAGCACGATGCGGACTGCTGCAACATGCTTTGCGTCATGCACAGTGTGCCGTCTATTGCCCTTGCAAATTCTTGCTTACTTTACTTTACTTGATATTCTACAATAGCCGATAGCCACAGAAGCCCCCCTTATTGATGAAGAACCCTTCTTGAAGGGACAGAACAACACTATCTTCTCTATTTAGCTGGTTCGACGGCTTTAAGGCAATAAGCCAGAGGCATACATATGGATTATTGCATTGCATCGCGGGCTTGGCTTTGTGGGTGTGTGTGTGTGCGCGTGTGTGTGTTTGTCCGCTCCTTCTGGTTGTTCTTGACCCGGGCAGGCAAGGGATTTATATAGAAGCCTCTATGGCCAACTGCCACTACTAGTTACTAGTCTTTGGGGTGCCATACTTCATTTCCTTCGGGTACAATCATAACCCCAACTCCTTGTTCTCACTGTTTAAGGCCTCTGCAGTAGAGATTCCCTAAGTTCTAAGCCTTAAACCATGAAGGAATAAGTCGAGGTGCGGCGCACATTGGAGAAGGATCCTGGCTGGAAGCATGCGCCAGCTGCTGTGTCCCGGGTCTTCAGCCCCTGATCCACAACGGGTCCTAGGTATTGTTACAGTCTGGTAGCTTGAGGTAGCATTTAGGGCTTGGGGCTTAGGGTTGTTTCTTAACATAGATAAGAAACATAGAAACCCTACATTCTACTACATAGCTACGCGTTTGAGGCTTACCTTAACTTACTACAACCTATTTTTTGTAGGTTGTCATTATAAGCCCTAGTGCAGGACTTATAGGGCCCCAGAAAATAGCAGGTTCTGGCAGCTCGAGCTAAGGTTTAGGCTTAGGGCAAAGCCCCAAGGGCTACACCCTAAACCCTAAACTCTAAACCCTAAACCCTAAACCCTGAACCCTAAAACCCTAATATACTAAACCCTAAACCCCAAACCCCAACTAAACCCAAAACCCTACGTAAACTCTAAACCCTCAGTCCTAAGCCTTAAGCCTTGCTTGCGTAGGCCATCGGCTGGTTGAGTCTCCGGGCAGCTTGCAGCTTGTGACTTAGGGTTTAGGGGTTTAGGGTGTAGGGTTTAGGAGTTTAGGGGTTTGGGGGTGAGGGGAGGGGTTAGGGGTTTGGGGTTTAGGAGTTTAGGAGTCTAGGGGTTAGGGTTTAGGGTTTAGGGATAATAATCCTTAGGACTCCTGATGCTTCACATGAACATACTAGAACGCACCCCCCAAAGCCCCACTCTGTTCACCAAGGTCCCAATTCGACTCTAAACCCCTTGTAGCAGCCCCCTCTTATAGAATCCGGGTAGACCCTTTGAATTTTTTCTAGGAGCCAGATTCTAATCATTTCGGCCCCCAAAATACTGGCCCAGAAGCTTCCTCCCACGTAGCAACACGCCGCAACACATAGAGATGCGACAGTACGTCGAGGGAGCAGTAGGCTATATAGAGTTTCCATATAGTATATACTTAGGGCCTTGGAGCGTCCTTGTAAAGTCACACTTAGGAATTGAAGTCTGTACATAAGACAAAGACAGTATAGGTAGCTCTCTAAGTTAGGCTCCCTTTCTAGGTCCCCAAAGTAGTACGGCACCCTTGTAATAACACATGGACCCTTGAAGGGACCCTGCTTTAGAGAACTACCCAAATGAAAGCTTCGGCTTCTGCTGGGGAATCCCATGTTTGTCTCGACAGCAGCTTCGATAAGAACATCGAACTTCAGAATCCCCCTTCTCCCAAACTTTCGAACCCAAAACTTCAAACTCTAACCCCTGAAATTCCACCCCCAAGCCTACAGCTTCAGCCCAAAACCCTATGCAAGCAAAAAAGCCCTAACCTAACGAGCACTTGAAGCCACGGAATGCAGTAATGTAGGGGCCTTAATAATTAGAATAGGGTTTGGGGGGGTTCCTTATTATAATAGTTTTACCTACCCCCAAACCCTATTCGATGCCCTAAACCCTAAGCCCTAAACCCTCAGCACTAAACCCTAAACCCTAAGCCCCAAACCCTAAGCCCTAAACCCCTACTATCCGAACCGCAGCGTTTGCCCCCCCGGTTCGAGCTTCCACACCGCCGGAGAAACCTCGGCGAGAGGCAGGGATCCTCTTACGAAAAAGGGGGTTGAGGGGTTTAGGGGTTTAGGGTTTAGGGGTTTAGGGTTTAGGGGTTTAGGGGTTTAGGGTTTGGGGGTCCTCATAGCAAATTAGAGTGCATTTTTGGTATGTTAGAGTCTATAAGGGTCCAAAGGACCTAATAGCTAGGTACCTGGGTTCATGACGATATGTAGCTTAATCCAATATTTGGGAGAGTTGACAATTAGGTGCTTGGACCCTTATAGCTATAGTATAGTCCAGAACAGGGAAAGTGTTAGAGGAACGCTCACGTTACCCTTCAAGGAAGCAATGTGGGTAGTTCTCTAAACTAGCGTCCCTTCCTACGTCCCAACTTTAGTACGGCACCCTTATACAAGGAGCCCTAAAAACCGGAACCTAATTCAGAGAACTGCCCATATAGCACCCTTGATTTAGAGTTTCTGGGCTCCTACAAGCTATGAGGATGTCAAGGTTCAGAGTGTGTGCTGCTTTGATTCGGATTTGGAGTTTCGATTTTTGGGTTTGGGGGTTTCGATTGTGGGTTTGGGGGTTTAGGCTTTAGGGCTCAGGGGTTTAGTTTCGGTTTTCTCGCATTTTGGAGCTTAGGCTCACACTCGATGGTAATTTTCACTTGACGGCGAGCCGAACGTCTTGGATGGGGGGCCTTCTCAAGCCTTAGATGACTGAACCCTCACACTCAAAAACCCTGTAAACCTAAGCCCTCAACTACTAAGCCGCCGAGCGACGGAAGTGTTCAAGGCATTGACCCCAAACACTGTAAGGCATGATGTACCTAGTACAGGAGCCTGAATCACTCCCCAACACTATTCGTTAGGGCTCCTTATTATAATACATCATTTGGAGTACTTGCAGAGAGTTCATTAAAAAACATCTGGTTACTGGAAGCTGTAAGGATGAAATCACTTTTTTTGGGTTGCAGGGGTGCCAGGTTCAGTATAGTATATCATACACATACCATGCACCTGCCTTAGTCGTTGGTTTCGAGTGATCGGGTTTTTGTACACTGATACTAGAACCCTAAACCCTCAGCATAGCTCCTGAGTCCTAGAATCAGGACGGTAGGCGAGCATATCTCTAGTTTGTTCCCGCCCACTGAGTCGAATTTTTAGTATAGACGCCTGAATACCTAATGGTGCTTCCTCCGTCAGGTTCCCTGATACAAGTATGCTGTAAGATACCCTCTTCGAACTCTACTCTAACTATGAAGGCCCAAATAAAAACTACACCCTCGCAGCGAACCCTTTGAGGAACCTTATTGGGTCCAGATGTGATAGCTTTATTGTAAGCCCGCACAGGAACCCTATTCCTATTCCAAGTATCAATCGAGGCTCTCATATATACCCATGTACCTACAAGCAGCGCTAAAAGGAACCCTTTATACAACAGCAGTGAGGTGCTTAAAAAATACCCAGATCTTACAACATCCCTTAATTACGGAATACACCTTAAATCATATTAGGGATCCCACTTTGATTTATGATGTATTCCGTAGGTAAGGGACATTGGGAGACCTGGGTAGGGATACTACAATTTACTGCCATATACCATAATATACCGTACTATACGATAATATACCATAAAGTATACCATACTACTCTAATATACCATAATAATATACGATACTGTGCTCCAATTTACGACCATATACGAAGCCCCCTTCCCCTAAATAACCCGTAAACCCTAGACCCTAAGGCCTAAAACCCCAAACCCTATGAATCCTAGACCCTAAAACCCCAAAACCCTATGAATCCTAGACCCTAAAGCCCCAAACCCTACATGAATCCTAGACCCTAAACCCTAAAGCCTAAAGCCCTAAAGCCTAAAACCCCAAACCCTATCAATCCTAAACCCTAAACCCTAGACCCTAAACGGCCTCAAACCCCAAACCCTACACGAATCCCAGTCCTGGACCCTATAAAACCCCAAACCCTACATGAATCCTAGACCCTAAAGCCCAAAACCCCGGCCCAAACCCTATGAATCCTAAGACCCTAAAGCCCTAAACCCTAAACCCTATGAATCCTAGACCCTAAAACCCAGGGCCGGGTGGCAGGAGGGTCCCGCAGCCAGGGACCTCCACCAGGCGGCACTGCTCCAGGGACAGCCTCGCCGGATCCGGAAGATCGGAACCTGCAAAAAGGGGTTTTGGGTTTTTAGGGTTTAGAGGGGGTTTAGGGTCTGTAGGGTTTAGGGTTGAGGGTTTAGGGTATATAGGGTTTAGGGTGTAGGGTTTAGGGTTTGGGGTTTGGGGTTTGGGGTTGAGGGTTGAGGGTTGAGGGTTTAGGGTTTAGGATGGAGGGCTTAGGATTCATAAGGGTGCGGGGGTTTAGGGCCTAGGGTGCACGGGTGTAGGGTTTAAGCTTGAAGGTGTTGGGTTTAAGGTTTACCCATAGGCTCCTAAATCGTTACTTGTTGTGGTTTATATTTAGAACCCCAAAAGCCAAAAAGGAACTACTAAGAAGTATGGGTAAGGTGTAGGGTCTCTAGGGTTTTGGGATTATTTTGGGGGTTGCCTCCAGACTTAGAGCTGACTCTCTCTGGGCTAAAGAAGAGAAGCTCGAGTCTCACGGGGGTTCGGCGGTTTCGGTGTAGCAGCGACCAGGTCTCCCTTAACAGAGGTCTCATGGTCCTTCCTTTTTTTGCGGGAACCGACGCTCTAAGAAGAGGAATAATATTATTCATAATTATAATAATAACAATATTATTCATAATAGCATTAGTATGATTAATTTAACTATCAATAAACAATAATAATCATGATAATAATAATAAGAAGAAGAAGGGTGTTGGTGAACCTGGGCCTCCATCATCGCCTCGACCGGGTGCCGCCGGGCGCAAGAGGAAGGGCGGCGAGAGCACCGGCAGCAACGGCCGCTCCAGAGCGCCGGCCGCCACATGCCTCGGTTTAGGGTTTAGGGTTGAGGGTTTAGGGTTTAGGGTTACAAAGGCCATTTCCTAAGACAACCAAGAAACCCTTGTTTTTTGAAAATTTCCTAAATAAATCAAAAATATACCTAAAATAAACCTGATCTAAGTCAGTATTTTATGCACTGGAAACCGAAATAAATGCAAAATAAAAGTAAAAGAAAGGCAAATTCAAGGTGAAATACCGGTAAAAAACGTAAAAAAGAGGTAAAATTAAAAAATGTTGATGCTAATATTAGTACAATAATAGTAGGAAGAGTACTTGTACAAGTAAGGATTCTAGTTAGGCTGCTAATAAAAATATTAGGATTCTAATTCGGCTGCTGATAACATGAACAGAAAATGGAAAAAGGCAACAACAAGGTGAAAAAAAAACAAAAAGAAGCTAAAATCAAGGCAAATCCTAGGAATTTGAATAGAATCCTAACGTTTTAGTAGCAGCCTAATTATAATCCCAATATTTTATTAGCAGCCTATTTAGAATCCTAATATTTTAAGAGCAGCGTAATGAAAATATTAGGATCTTTAATTTTTACTAGGCTTAATTAGGCTGCTAATAAAACATGAGGATTTTCACTATGCTGCTGCTAATAACATGTTAGGATTTTAGATATTAGGATTTAAATCAGGCTGCTATTAAAATATTAGGATTGTAGTTAAGCTGCTAATAAAATATTCAGATTTAGTAGCAGCTTAATTAACATCCTAATGTTTTATTGCTTAGGGACACATGCCTCTTTGAAAAAACCCTAAACCCGAAACCTTAAAATGAGGCTGTAGGGCTGCAGAATGACGCCAAGACCACCCGAAAATCTGAACCCCAAAACAAGCCGAAGCTACGAAGCCCATGCACGAAACCTTCGAGCGCAAGGTCCTAAACCTCCCATCCCAAAAACCACAAAAGCCGAAGGACTCCTCCTGTAGTTCTCCACCCTGAACCCAAGACCTGATGTCCCAATCAAACCCTTACAATAGAGGACTCCGAACCCTAAAAAACCTACACCTCCCGAATTGCATTTACAAAGCCTTCAAGCATCGAAAGCCCTTCAGAAACACAACTCAGAACCTTTACTAAACCCTGCGGAAACCCCAAACCCCAACACCCCGCCCATTTTCAGACAAGCCGAGGCGCAGCATCACGGGCCCAGGCACCTCGCGCGGGAGCTCCCGAAGACCCAGGAAGGCTACAGGGCTTAGGGCTAGGGGTAACTTTTGGGGGTTTCGGGGGTTCAGTTTTACAAGGTTTTGTTGGGTTTCAGCACTCACACTCGGACATGGGTTTGGGGCTTTGGGATTTGGGGCGTAGCATTTGGGGTCTAAGGGTTTGGGGTTCGGGATTTTAGGGCTTTGGGATTTGGGGCGTAGCATTTGGGGTCTAAGTCTAAGGGTTTGGGGTTCGGGATGTGGGTTTTGGATTCAGGGCTTTGGATTTGGGCACAGCTCAGCCCCCGGCCCCTCAGCCAAGACTCATATGAGCAAAAGGAGACCCTCTGACCCAAACCTACGAGTCGAAATTCAAGGTCAAGCCCATACCCTCCCCAAACAGCCACCTTTGACTTTCAATTTGACCCCCTAAAGACTGCGGTCCTTTGTAAAGAAGCGGGGCCATGGAGGGCCCATGTTTGCGTAGGGAAGTGTAAACCCCCCGATATATCCAGAAGGACGAAAATGCAAGCCCTGGCCCCGCCCTTTCGGGCAACAACAGGTCCAAGGCGACCCTACCAGGCCCGACCCTACACTTTCGGAGTGCATACCCTTAAGTAGCTCCTTTTTGTGGTTTATATTCAGAATCCCATAAGGCAATCCCAAAAAGGAGCTACTTAGGGGCCTATGGGTAGACCCTAAACTTAGGCCCTAAACCCAAACCTAAACCCAATCTCTTAGACCCTGCAGTCTTGGGTTTAGGGTTTAGGGTTTAGGGTTTAGGGTTTCTGAGCCCCAAAAACTGCCAACCCTCGATTGTCAATGGAAGCTGTGAACCTAGAAACCTACTAACTAATAACCCGGAATGTAGCTGTTCATGTGTTACATATATATATATGTAAAAAATAATAATTATTATTATTATTATTATTATATCTATAATAATAATAATAGTAATAATAAGGAAACTGAAATCTTCATCGTATACAAACCATCATAGAACCCCTTTGGACACCCTTGTCATTACCACTGCTATACACACCCTTGTCAGTAGAGCCTGGCACAAGCTCTTCTGGAAGCCAGGTAGGAGCCCTTCTACGAACCCGAGAGGAGCCCTCACAGAACCCGTAGTGAACAAACCCTACACCCTAAACCCTAAACGGTTTAGGGTTTTAGGGTTTAGGGTTTTAGGGTTTAGGGTTAAAGGGTTTAGGCTAGCCCTTTAACCCTAAACCCTAAAACCCTCAAGCCCTAAACCCCTAATCCCCTAAACCCTAAGCCCTTGTTCCGCCACCTCCAGCCCCCGAAGGTGGATGCGTAAGGAGAAGTCCAGCTTGCCGGACGCCTGTGAGGTCGCCGGGGCTTTCGGGATTCGGTTTAGGGTTTAGGGTTCCAGTCTGCTAGTATAAGAGTTTAAAGGGTTCTATACTAAGGGGTTAAGGTGTAGGTTCAGGGAAAGCACGGTAGGGTTAAGGACTTTGGATTCCGGGTTTTAAGCCTTTCAAGGCTTCGAGTTTTAGCTTTTTCTGTTGTCCTGACGGCCGGAGATATTTGGGGCTTTCCGAAAATTAGGGTACCTCTTTTTGGGGTCCTGATAGTAAGGACCCTACTATTTAGGATACTATATTGGGGTCCCCTATTGTCGGAAATCCCCCATTTCCGAGAAGAGGCATCTGAGACCTCTCAGGCCCAACTCAAGGGGGTTTAGGGTTTTAGGGTTCTAGGGCTTTAAGGTTCTAGGGTTTAGGGTTTAGGGATTACGGGTTTAGGGGTCCTCACTGCGCGTGGCGCGCCCGGGGGGCGGCGGCATCACCTGACGCTGGCCCCCGGAACAAGCCTAAGGCCTTCAAAAGTCCTTAGCGGAATCCCAAACAGAAAGCCACAGACCACGAAACAAAGTCCTGGCAAAACCATAAACCCTAAACCCTAAAGCCTATAAACCCTAAACCCTAAACTCTACACTATAAACCCTAAACCCAAAACCCTACAGCACAAACCATAAACCCTAAACCCTATCAGCCCTATAAGCGCCTCCATGAAAAGCGGCTCTTTGGTCTCCAGCTGCACCGGAAGGGTCGATCCGGAGAGGTCTTTCAACTCCTGAAAGAAGTTCAAGGGGAGGCTTGGTCTTAGGATGGGACTTAAGTTATTTTTTTAAGGGTTAGGGCTTGGGGTTTGGGTTTAGGGTTTAGGGTTTAGGGGTGAGGCTTTACGATTTGGGGTTCAGGGTGTAGGGTTTAGGCGTATGCACAGTTATCCGCACCTGAATTGGGGCCAAGCAGAGTTTTTAGGGTTTTAGGAGGGCTTGGGCACCCCCTAAGCCGTAACCACGACACCCGAACATCCTCCTTTAAAAAAGCCCCTGCTCCCCCACCAAAATACACCCTGTAGGGTCGAAAGCCGCCTGGTCCAAAGCAGTTCCTGGAGGCTTTGCTAAACCCCTACAACTCTCTTCAACAACCAGGCCCCAACAAAATTCAAACATCTTCGGAAAGACCAAATATATAAGGCCAAAAAGTTTAAAGTTCTCTCATTGGCTATCTAAGTCAAGTATCCTTGAACCACTATTCCTTGGACCACTACCCCTCGAGCCCTAGGACCTTATAGAAACCCCCGGTGGGAACCAAAAACACTGATAGCAATGCCTACAGACACCCCCTGAGAATGCATGACCCATTCGGCTCCAGGAGCACAGGCACAGGCTCCACAGATGGGAAGTCGTCACGCTTCCTAGTGTGTTTAGGGTTTTAGGATGGTTCGGGCTAGGGTTTAGAGCTTGGGGTGTAGGACGGTTAGGGTTTAGGGCTTCGTCTCGTCAAGGTTGTGGCTTAGGAAGCTTCGGGCAATGTGCTAGAGGGAGCGGCATGCTGAAGGTTATCACGCAGCTTCTATCTTGAGGTGTAGGAAGTTTTCAATTTTCTGTTCGGCATACACCTCTAGTTTACCGGCGTGCATGTCAACAGAGCTTCGTCGGATTCGGCCTGCCTGAGCACGCCACGCAACAAGACTGAAACAGCATGATTTACCTGGAAACCGCCAGCTGGAACCTCGAAGCACGAAAGTACTCTTCAGCGGGACCCTTACTGTGGAACCCGATAGTACCCTAAACCCTAAACCCTAAACCCTACACCCTACACCCTACACCCCAAACCCTAAACCCTAGACCCTAAGACCCTAAAGCCCTTAACCCTAAACCCTAAAACCCTACACCCTACACCCCACACCCTAAACCCTAAGACCCTAAAGCCCTTAACCCTAAACCCTAAAGCCCTAAAACCCCAAAACCCTAAACCCTTAGTCCTAAGCCTTTAAGGGCCGAGCTTCCAGAGGCCGAACTCGTTGCGGCAGCCTACCGCGACCTCGAGCCAAGTCTCGGGAGGCACTTCGCCTCGATCGCCGATTTCGGGCTTAGGGCTTTAGGGTTTTAGGGCTTTAGGGCTTTAGAGCTTTACAGTAGGGCTTTAGGGCTTTAGGGCTTTAGGGTTTAGGGTTTTTTTTTGAGCTCCTTTTTCCGCCTGCAGGTACAGTCGAAAGGCCCGGGTTTAGGGTTTTAGGGTTTCGGGTTTAGGGCTTGGGATTTTTGTTTGTTCAACGGCCCTTGTCCGTTTCGCCAGGATCCCGAAAGCAGGTTTTTTGCCTGCCAGTGTCGCCACCCCTAAACCCTAAACCCTAAACTTTTAGGCACACAGTCTGGCCTAGGGTTTAGGGTTTAGGGTCTCAGATTCCCGGGCTACAGAAGAAAAATGGGGGGTTTCTTCGGGCTTCTTGCATATGTGCTTGGAGGTATGGGAGTGGCCTTTTCCTTGCTCTTTTTGTTGGTTGAGGAGGTTCCGGATGTTTTCGGGTTTAGGGGTTTAGGGGTTTAGGGGTTTAGGGGTTTAGGGTTTAGGGTTTAGGGTTTCGCGCTTGAGGGCATATCCCTACAAGGGGGTAGGCTTCAATAGTTTATGCTTATGCAGCGTGGGCCCCCTCTCAACTCGGATTTGGCAGGCTTTTGCGCGCAGGGAACCCTGAACCCCAAACCTACTTCAAGAGACTGCGACCGAAACCCTAAACCCCCAACCCCCTAAGCCCTAAGACCCAAAAGCCCTTTTGAAGCCCAAGGCGCGTGGCCAGAAACAGCGGAAGTTCAGCCGCAGCGTCCTGGCCCGCTGCTGATCAAAAAGGTCAATCAAATGGGGGTTTCCGAAAAGAGGGGACCCTAATATAGTACCCCAAATAGTAGGATCCTTATTATGATATAGTACCCTAAATAGTAGGATCCTTATTATAAGGACCCCAAAAAAAGGTACCCCTTGGTTTTCGCAAACTCCCAAGAGGGTTTTCGGCTCGAAGCTTCGGACCTCACAGGGCCAAAAGACAGCTGGGAAAACTCATTCTTTGAGGGCGCAGCCATGCCATTCAGCCATGAGCTTAAAGTAGGGGCCGCAATGAGTAGAATAGGCTTTTGGGGTATACTATACTATAACTATAACAATAAGGAACCCTCAGAAATGGTATAGGTAACTATTAAGGCCCCTATAGTAGCCCCGGTGGCAAGAAACTTTAGGCACCGCACGAAGGTGGGCACAAAGAGAATCCTAGAACTGGAATGGGAAGCTAATATAGTGGCCTCAACAATTACCAATACTGCTTTAGGGGGTTCCTTATTATAGTTCGAGCATAATATATCCCAAAACCCTATTCTAATGATTAAGGCCCCTATATTGTTGCTGTGCAAGTCAAAACCACCTCTGCTTTGCTTCAACCCCACCCAACCGCCGGAACCTGAAGAGGCTCTCTCGGAACCTGAAGACGCTGACCATGAAATCCTGGAAGACTAGACCCCCAAAAACCAGGAACCAAAAGACCAAAATTCAGTTCATACAAAACAAAACTTAACTAAACTTACAAAGAACAGGATTCAATCAAACAGCCCACGACCATAAGATGTCGTGAGGCCCTGGCTGGCCCGCGTGCACTAAAGGCATCTCCCTCAGCCAGGGCCAAGGCTCCATTCCGCCGGCAGGCTCCATGGCTTCGGCTCGAAATTCTTCAGGTGTGGGGGTTTGGGGTTGAAGGCTTAGGGCTTAGGGATTAAGCTTCAGTTGGGGATTAAGCTTTGGGGCGTAGGGTTAAGGGGTTAAGGTTCAGGGTTTGGCGTTTAGGATTTAGGGTTTGGGGTTCAAGGCTTAGGGCTGAGGGTTTGGATTAGGGCTCGAGCTGGAGGGGTTGAACTTCAGGGCATTTTGGGATTTCGGGGCTTGAAGCCTAAGGTTGTCTGTTGTGCCGTTAAATCGCCCTTTTTGCATAGACCTCAGGGTTTGGATTTCAGGGCTTCAGTTTGCCAAAGTTTCGGTGCAGCCTTCAGGGATCTGAGGTTCACAGTGCTTGCGTTCAGAGTTTAGCGTTCAAGGGTGGTGTGTAATGAAGAGCAGGATCGCCGAGAAGGGGCCAATAGAGCTCAACAGATGATTTGGCTCAAGCCCACACGCTTTGGCGGATCCGCGGAGATTGGCGAAGTTTGTGGCAACCAACGTCAGAATTTTTGCTGCTGGTGGACCCCCAGAAATTGCAGCCAAAAATCAGCTCCAAGATAACTCCACTCCAGGCGATAATCACGGACTGCTCCTTTTCGAACAACCCATCAAGCCCTGAAACTCGCAGAAAATAATTTCTTCGGTTCGGGCCCTTGCTTTAAGCCTCATGCCTCCATGATTTGGAACAATCTCGGTAAGAAAATGCCATCGTTCTACTGCCACCCCAGTGTGGTTCCGGCACCGTCTGCCACCCTAAACCCTTGTTTTGCATCTGGACTTGAGTGGCGGCCGAATAATAATATACCCTAAAGCCTATGCCCCAAACCCTTAACGCAGAGCCGTAAGGTTTCAAAGCTCAGCGGAAGTCTTCACAACCCCAGCCGGGCAGCTGTTGCCAGGTATCCGTCGATGTCCACAATAATTCTCAGTAGCACGCAGGAGTAAAGGGCTGCGGCTGCGGGGAATGGGGGTGCTTGTTGTAACACAGCCCAAACCCTCAACCCTAAACCCTAGACCCGTAAGCCCTGTGCAGCTGCAGACCCTGCAAACCTCACAAGAGCCCGACAGCAGAGCTCTGAACTCGAATCCGGCAATTGCTGCTTGTCCTGAAACGAATCGCATTGAAAAAGCGGTGGTACCCCTTAAGGCTATTAGGCTATGGAACTCTCTGAAACCCACTCTTGAAGAACCGCTGTAGTAACCCTTATAGAACCCCTTGAGAGGAGCCCCTTAAGCTTGAGAGCCAACTGACAAGCAACCCCTACGTGGAACCCGACTTCAAAAAGTAGGCGAGGGACTCTCCACAGCGACCTTGGACACTCAGAAAGTCCTGGCTGAACCCATCACCTCGGGCTTTCAGGAGCGCATCTAGAAGGAAGCTTAGAAGGGACTCCATGAGCTCAGCAGTCAGTCGCAAACTCGCATGTGACAGCAAACCCACGTCTGTCATCCCTAAATCCTGAAACTCACACTGCCGAACTCTTTCACCCCGACACTCGCCCCATCTAACTTCAGCAAAGGGGACGGATGTACACGACGGCCAGGTGTCCTGCCAAACCCCAAACCCTGTTGCAACTGGCCTGCAAACCCTAAACCCCTAAACCCCTTTTTCAGCACGGACTGAGGTGCCGGCCAGGGCCTACGCAACCCTCACACCCCCGACAACGGACTGAAGCTTAGGCTGAAGATCTCCGGAAGGTAAAGAACGGCGAATAGCTGAAATCTGTGCACCAAAACCCCTACAGCCCAACCGAAAAGGTGTGAGGGTTGGGGCTGGGGTGGTAAGAACTTTAAGGTAGGACACAGGCCGTGATTCGGGGTTAAGCTCAGCAACATTCAGGCACACCACTGCCGTTCCTCCCGTGACCCCGTCTTATGCGTACGTCAAGGCCAGTTCCAAGAAACCTACTACCACCCCCAATTCTAAACCCTATTCAAACCTCGAATCCCACACCGAACCGCCCAACGCCTCAACCCCGAACAAACCATTCTCGGACGTGCGCAGGATCTCAGCTCAACCCTAAGCCCTAAAGCCCCAACCCCTAAACCCCTAAACCCTAAGCCCTAAACCCCTAAACCCCTAAACCCCTAAACCCTAAACCCCTAAACTCCTAAACTTCCCTAAACCCTAAACCCCAAACCCTAACCCCCAAACCCCCACTAAAGAACCTGAAGCTTTGGTCCCGCAAAATCTCCTGAATGCTTCAACTCGACCCTGAACCTACAAACGACAGGGCTTCAGAGGGGCTCGACAGTAAGTCTTAGGCCTATTTAGGGCTTATAGGGTTTAGGGTTTAGGGTTTAGGGTTTCTGTAAGCATCAATGAGCTTCAACTTCCTGAACCATGAGCAAGCCTGCTTAGCCCTTCTTCGGTTGTGGGCAGTTTGCCCCTGCATACTCCGACACAGAACTGCTTGAAACTCACTCGCCCATAGAAACCCGGGCTGCAGCCACGAAATCCCAGTACACCCAAAGAACCGTAAACCCTAAGAACCGTAAACCCTAAACTCTAAACCCTAAACCCTACACCCTAACCCAAAGCAGACCCGCTCAAGCTTCACAAGTCTCGAGACCGCACTTTTCGGTTTGATGAAACAGCACCGAAGGCCTCCATACTCCTCGCTCGCAGCGCGCCCTGGTGCATAGGAAACTGCGGGAGTAGGGCTTAGGGAGTTTAGGATTCATTCGGGTTTAGGGTTTAGGCTTGCTATATCAGTTTCACGTTTTTGTGCCCGGCCAGCATGTAAGGCCGCCTAGGCGGAGCCTTCATCTGAGCAAGCCGTAATGAGTGCCAGTACTATGCCTGACGGTTCCTGTTTTTCGTCAGAACATAGGTGACCTCAAACACCTACTCCATTAAAACGACCCCTCTATCAAAGGAGCGAAAAAAAGGCGACAAGTAGCTTTTAGCGACCCTGGCTTCCTAAAGGGCTCGAAGCACCCATATGGACACCGGATAAGGCCGCAGACATCAAAAAGCAGCAAAGAACCTGGGAGTCGCAATTGCAAGACCGTGTTAAAGATGTGCAAGAGCTCATCTTGTTGCGGGTCTTGTTTTTTAAAGTTTAGAGCTTACTGCTTTGGGTTCGGGGCTTAGGCTTTGGGGTTAAAGGCTCAGGGCTTAGGGCTTAATGCTTGGGTTCTTCCCTAAACCCTAAACCCTCAACCCCTAAACCCTAAACCCTAAATTCTGCTCAGGGCTTTTGGGTGTCGTGAGCCTTCGAGAGCACGAAGCACCGAACGGATCTGCTGGAAGTCTTCACAGATCCTGGCATTTCTGAATCGCTATAGCTAACCCCTACATTCCCCAAAACCCTATTGTAACCGTTAAAGCTGTATATGAAACCCCTGAACCCACCTCACTTTTCAGCTCCACGTGAACATCGCAATTGAGACTTTCGACCGTCACTCTCAACACGAACATGCCGAGACATGCAACGGGCCTGTCCCCCATCTCAATCTCGAGCAACAGGTAAAGGAATGCACAGATACTCCCATACCAATCGCTTTCATTGGGTTAAGGGCTTTCGGTTAAGGGGCTTGGTCTGGCTGGAAGATGGCTTCAGGGTTTTAAGCCCTGAACCCTCCCAAACCCAAACAAAAAACCCAAACCCCAACCCCCCAAGCCCCAAACCCTAAACCCTTTCGTTCACAGCCGGCTGCTTGCGAGGCACACGTCGCAGTAAAGAAGATCCACGAGGCACCTCTCAGAGCCCACGCGAAGCGAGGCCCAACAAAAAGAAAAACCTTACTTCTAGGGCTCCTTTCTGGGATCTTTCAGGGTGCAGGGTTGAGGGTTTAGGGTTCCTTTTGAGGGTTCTCTGCAATGCCTATAAGGGTTACTAGAAGGCTTCTATAATAAGGGTTAATTTACCGGATCTAGAAGGATTCAAGGTTTATAGGGTTTAGGGTGTAAGGCTGGTGCAAGGGGATAATCATTTTACGTTATAGGACGAGGGGTTTCTTAATTAGGTTTCCACATTACAGCATCCAACCAGGGCTCTATACCAAGTTCTTTTCCTCCATCAGCGTTTCCTTAGTAAACCCTAAACCCTAAAATCCTAAACGCTAAAGCCCTAAACCCTGAACCTTCACCGTTTCGATAGGAGTTGTTTCGGAGTTTCGGGTGTCGGATGTTTCGGAGTTTCGGGGTTTGCTATTTGCTGTTTAGACTTCAGAGCTAGGTCTGAAGCTTCTTCGTTCAATGCCAGGGTTTAGGGCTTAGGGTTTCGGGTTTAGGGCTTGGTTCAACAAAAGCTTGGGTTTAGGGGTTTAAGGTTGTGTTGGTTGAATGTTTAGGGTGTAAGGTTTCGTTGGTTGTATGTAACTTAACTTAAACGCGAAACCCTGAACCCCTAAACCCTCAAACGCTAAGCAATGAAACCCAGCGTCCTCGAACCCCCTAGCCTGGCCTTGGCTCGCCCACGGTCGCGAGCAACTCCTGCAGAAGCTTCACAAGGAGGTGTGCTCGAACTTCGAATTTCAGGGGTAACGGTTTACGGTTTAGAGGGTTTAGGGTTTAGAGATTTAAGGTTTAGGGTTCAGGGCTTAGAGCTTTAGGGTTTAGGATTTCAGGAATGCGAGCCAGCAACCCCTGCCTCACTGTGTCTCTACCGCTATCTCTGTCCACACCTCTCTGCCGATCTGGTCTATGTGTCTCACTCTCCCTCCCTCTCTCTGCCGTCGACAGCTCCTGGGACTATGGTTCTCTGCGAGGAGTGCGGGTTAGGGTTTAGGTTGGGGTCTGGAGTCGGGTTTCGTGTCTCGTTGGTAGTAAAGAAAGCCAAGACAGTTCCCGTGCCGTCTCCCACCATAAAGGGAAAATACAGTTGCCTTGACAATTAAACTTTCGGTGCTTTGGGTTGACTTATGCAGTCGCCAAATCATGACATATGGACAATTAGACGATATTCGTATCGTGCATGGTTGCAGAACCCAGAGGAAGCGTACACTAAGCCGATTCACTGTAAGGGTGACCTGCGAAAACTTTTCAAACCTCCATCCTAAGCCCCCTAAACCCCTCAGAAAACCGTTGAAGAACGTTGAATCCGACTCCTAAGCCGCCTGGAAACCCCGAAGAAAAACTTAAAAACCTTCAATCTGAATCCTAAGGCCCCTAAACCCCCGAAACGGTAGCCCCTGGGCCTGCGCCGCGGGCAGGGACATCACCGAGGCCTGGGCCGGACCTGAAGGCGAGGGCTCTTGCCCCTGATAGGGTTTAGGGTTTAAGAATTAGGGTGTGGTAACGTCATGGGTGCTCGCTGGTGTGTGCACACCCAGGCCGCTCGCACCTGTGTGTAGCACACAGCCCACCCCAAGACAACCCTGAGTTCAAGCATTTTAGGGTTTAGTTCAAAAGCCTTCTACGTATCTGCACGGGGGCTTGGCATCGCCGACGATGGTCGTTATCCTCAATGGGGCCCAAGCTCAATCGAAGGGAAGCTGCAGGTGCTCTCCAATCGATTGGAGACAACCAGCAATGCGCGGGGTTTCTGTGATTTTGTTTGTGGCAGGTGCAAGAAGAGGCACTACAAAACTCGTGTCTCGTATCCTGCGAAGAAACTCGAATTTAGGCCATGACTGAAGGACGAAATCGCTCCATGGGTGTAGCCTCGAGTCCTGAGTGAAGTATTGATCTAGCTTCGCGGGTTCGCGGCACCTCAACATCATACGGTGCGATGGGTTCGACCATGCTTCGACAGCCGCCGTGCTCTCCAATCTCTAGTGTCTGTTGCTGCCTGTCGCTACTCGAGGGACCCTCCATGGTGATGCCGACGTGGCTATATGCCTGTTGAGTTCACCACCATGCGCCCTCGATGTGCCTAGCCTGAGGTAGCGGTGGCCGTTCGCAAAAAACATGGCAAACGGGACGGCGTTGAGTGTACCAAGCATGCGCGACTGAGGCGATCGACCAAAAGGACGATTCGGAAAAAAACGGCGACGGAGATGCATCAAGCCATGAATTCGTGAGTTTGCGGACGCGTAACAGCCCAGATGCGGCAACAGCTAAGCAGCTACTTTTTGTTTCGTGCGGTCGTACCGCTGCTGGAATGGTGCAACCGAAAATTGTGAGAGACAAGCAGCCATGCATGTGGGTTTTCTTTCAGTCTGTCCCTTTCTGGGTTGGGCTTTCTGTGAAGCTGTGCCGGTGGATTCTCACGTCGGCTTTCTGTAAGGCTGTCCGGGCCGGGGCCGAAAAAAACAGTGCTTTCTGTGAGGCTGTGCTGCCGGAGTTGTGGCAGACAAGCAGCTATGCATGTGGGCTTTCTGTGAGTCTGTCCCTTTCTGGATTCGGCTTTCTGTGAAGCTGTGCTGGTGGGTTCTCATGCAGGCTTTCTGTCAGGCTATCCTGGGGATTTCTGTGAGGGTGCACTGGCGGGAATCGTCGAAACGCCGGCTCCAAGTCGCGAAGGGTTGGGAGGGTCCCGATTTTGCAATGACGGCTCTCTTAAGGATTCCAAAGCCAAGGCCGCTTGAATTCTCAGATTCTCGGCCACTGTTGCCAGCTGCTCCAAGTCGGGCAGGCCGGTTCCAAGTCGTGAACGGTTAAGCCGGCTGGGGCGCAACCCTTGTCGGACGTGCTGGCAAAAACCCTCAGGTTTGGGATCTATACCTTTACCACTCCGTGGGAGGTGCCCGTGTGGCCGTGCCAGTCGCCTATAGCTTCACCTAGGCTTCCACGTGCGCGTTTTCTGTCGCTCGCAAGCTCGAGCCGCTTCGGGCTCCGCGGTGTCGGTTGTCGAGCCCTCAGCGAGGACTTTAGGGTTTAGGGCTTAAGAGCTTGTTTTGCGCTTCAGGCATTAGGGGTTTAAGAGTTATAGGAGTTTAGGAGTAGGGGTTATAGGGCATATGGGGGCTTTTGCTAGGGTTTAGGGCTTAGGGGCTTTAGGGTTCTAGGCGTAAGGTTTATAAGGGTTGCTCCAAAACTCACTCTCTGACCAGCAAAGCCTGGCTGGCTGGGCGACTCGTCGCGGCGCAGCGCCGCGTTGATGGGCTCACAAACCTCGCCTCGGCTGGCTGGTGCCTTTGGGGTTTCCTTGGGGGATTAAAGACTCTTTTGGGGGCTGAGGCTTCTTTTGGCCTAGGGTTTACATGGTTTTGGGGTTTAGGGTTTAGGGCTTTTGGGGTTTAGGAGTTTCGGGTTTAAGGACTTTGAGGCTTTAGGGTCTGGGTTTATTCGGGCTTAGTATCGTTTGTGTGTATCAGATAAAGCTTGTTTAGGGTTCAGGACACACTATACTTGTAGCTCCACCCTGGCTAAGTGGCGCTCGAACGCCCTCTGATGCTTGCGCGCCAGGAGGAAGTTTGTCCTGAGGTCTGCGATGTTCGCCTGCAAGAGACCGGCAAGATCAGAGGTTTACAGGGCCTTAAACTGATGATGGAACTTCGAATGCTGTACAAACCAAGCCTGGGTTCGTGTAGAACCGTCCAAGGCTTTGGAGTAGTCGGGGGTTTGAGCGAGGAACCCGGATAACGAACCCCACCTTGCATGCTGCATGTCAGTAAACTGCAGATAGCGGCACCAGTAGTCACAAGAGCTTGGGCGCCGGAGAAGCAGCAAAACAAGAACCACAGAAGCGCAGTGCCGAATGAAGAGGGAGTGAGAAAGGGGCTAAGCAAAATACCCGAGCCCCCAGAAAATCGAAGACAGCAAGGCACAAGGAGCACGAAGGAAGAAAGCCTGCCGGAGCTCCTCCATGCTGTTCACCTCAGCAGCTTTGAGCTTCTCTCTCTTCTGGTATGCCCATCTGGGAGCTGCGCTGCGCTCTTCGGGCAGACACTTACTGTGCTGGGCTTGGGGGGGGGGGGGGGGGGGGCGCCGGGACCGGCGGGCTTCCCCGGTTTTCAAGCTGATATGTGGACTTCAAGCCTCCAGGAGTTGAACAAGGGTTTGAGGCACCTTCCACTACCTCTTTTTTTCACGATAGGGGAACTCGAAGGAATGATATCGGGGCCCCTTGCAGTTCTTCAAATCCTGGTTCTGTTGTGGGGGGCCTTGTGCAGGGTTGAGGATACAGCCAAGGAGGAGCCGTGAAAGAAGAGCGGCTGCTCCCTAACTCTGACCCCAAGGTCGCCAGTCGGTTTATAGTAATTGTATAGGGTTCA
>CAJNJA010028786.1:6723-23816 GCA_905231915.1 Symbiodinium necroappetens | reverse complement strand
CAGCAACAGCAGCAACAACAACTACAACAGCAGCAACAACAACTACAACAACAGCAGCAACAACAACAACAACTACTACTACTACTGCTACTGCTACTGCTACTGCTGCTACTACTACTACTACTACTACAACTACTACTACTACTTCTTCCACCACCACGACGGTGACGACCACTAGTGAGCATCACGATAAAAAGTGGGACCAATGAGTAATCACAAGTTGTGGTTAGTGCTAGGGGAGGTAGTAGATAGTGCTGACAACCGTGATATCGAAGCCTTGCATAATTAACTATACTTTCGTTAGGCTTCCTTCTTAAGACTATACTATCATATACCCCGGAACCATGAATTAGGTTTTGAAAGGCCGGAGCTCGGATCTATGATGCGCAAGCTTCTGAACACAATGTCCGCCGACGACATCGAAAAGATGATGGAGAAGGTTCGGGAGGGATGGATGCAGAGGCAAATTTTCTGGCGACGGCGGCGATTTGGGTGAAATGCTGTGAGATCTGGGAATTGCAAGGCCGACACGGACTACAGCAGCCAGCCAAGGTATTGGTTCAATCGGTTTTCAGCACCCAGAAGCCATTTCCTGCAAATATGGGCCTGCCAAGGCCATTCGGTTGGCTACGATGAGTTTGTGGCCTGGCTCAACTCCGAGCATCACGATAGAGTCATGAAGATCTTGAACACCGAGGCCTGGGGCGGCCCGGTTTAAATTGCGGCGCTGAGAATGCATGGGTAGCTCTACGATGGAAAGTATACCGAAGTGATATATACACACGCCTCTGCACACTGATATGCATGTCATAAAACTTGATTTGCATCATGTGGCGTGTATATATAAATAGAATAAATAAATAAATCTATATATATATATATGTATGTGTGTATGTATGTATGTATGTATGTACGTATGTATGTAGGTATGTATGTATGTATGTATGTATGTATGTATACATATTATACACACCCATCTCTGATTCTAGATGGTGTGTTACATGCTTACTGTATGTATATGTATATCTATGTATGTATGTATGCATTATGCTGTGTACTATGGGTGTGTATTGTACATTGTACGTTCTCACGGTTGTTGTTATTAAGCTACGCATGCACTGTTTCATTTCATGCAAATCATGCATTAATGACTTTGGTGAATATAGTTGTTGGTGTTGTCGTTGGTGTTGCCTATGCTGCTGTTGCTGCTGCTGCTGCTGCCGCTGCTGCTGCTCCTGCTGCTGCTGCTGCTGCTGCTGCTGCTGCTGCCTGCTGCTGCTGCTGCTGCTGCTGCTGCTGCTGCTCCTTCTGCTGCTGCTGCTGCTGCTTCTGCTGCTGCTGCTGCTTCTGCTGCTGCTGCTGCTGTTGTTGCTGTTGTTCCTCCTCCTGCTGAAGTTGTTGGTGCGGCTGGTGGCAATGTTAATGTTGTTGTTGCTTGGCTTGTCTTGTCTTGTCTTGTGGCGTGGCGTGGCGTGGTGTGGTGTTGAGGATGATGATGATGATGTTGTTACACACACACCATGAAAGGTTGGGCCAAAATCATCCAAGGTTGTCTTGCATCTTTGGCTTTCGCCCCGGCAGGCCGACCTCGTGAGGGCGACTTTTCGCCTCTGGGACAAGAACGGTGATGGCTTAGTGATGAGCTCAGAACGGGGTTTAGGGGTTTAGGGTTTAAGGGTTTAGGGCTTAGGGGTTCAGGATTTAGGGTTTCAGGGTTTAGGGTTTTAGGGTTTAGGGTTTTGGGTTAAGGGGTTTACGGTTTAAGGGTTTAGGGTTTAGGGGTTTAGCATTTAGAGCAGCTTCAAAGGCTTTTGGAAAGTTGCGGTACTTGCCTTGGGCCTTTCTTGTCTTCTCAGGTCAAGAACAAGGACCTCATCAGAATTCTTGAAAAGTCCTGCGACACCATGACGTCGAAGCAGCTGAAAGCTCTGGTTGATACCATCGACCTCGCCTTAGAGGCCGTTGCGAATCGATCAAATACGGGGGGGGGGTCTGCAAAATGAATAGAAATCCTTGCATAGTTGTTCTACCACATATGTCAAGACCTTACATTATGATGACTGAAACCCCTATACCATGTGAGTGGCGCGAGAGCATGTCTGATGTGCGAGCCCGTCGTGAACTGTGTAGCCAGAACTCGTCTAAGGATGCCTCAGCTGACGGTGAGGCCAGTTCTGTTCTGTGATGTTGTTGAGATAAGTAATGGTTCTTTGCTCGACCTGGCGCAGCGTTCCAAGGATGCGTCTCATTTGTTGTACGATGACTGTGACGGCGCAGGTGGACTATGACGAATTCGTCGATTTCGTGTTCACCTGAAGCACGGCATACATTTTTCAGTACAACTCATTTTTGGCGCTGAATTGATGAACGGTGGAGATGCTGCGAAGCAGCGGAGTCCTGATGGCAATGCTAAGCGATCAGACGAGCCACAGAAACTCATGTTTCACGCCGCTAAGCTGCAAGCGAGTCGCAACTTCCAAAAAGCTTTCAGACTCTGTGCCCAGTCAGTGCTTTTCCTAGTTTCCATTTCGATCGACGTTCGAAAGTCGGGTTTGACATGCGAACTCCTTGCGAGAAGCCCCAGAACAGTTGCACTGCAACTAGCCCTTAAGTCTGAATCGAAAGCACGCCACGATTGTCGTGGGCTTACGATGCCGGAGTTGAAACACCGAGACAAAAACTCTATCCCAGTAAGCGCTTCGCTTGAGGATGCTTTCCGCATCACGAGATTCTTGGGTCCCCATGCAGGAGGAAGCTTTATCATGCTGAACGGTGTGCCACACTTGTTGGCATGCTTCTGCAAGAAGCATGCAATCCGGGGCCCTTCTTCAATCGGCATTTCGGCTTCAGATGGTGAAGGGTGCAGCAGTCTCTTCTTGGAGTTGCATCTGCCCAGCCTCGCAAAGCCATGGCGGAACACGAGGATTTTGATGGTTCTGCGCTGGCTGCGAACCGCTGGATCTGGGCAGCGTCGAGTGTACAGAAAATGCCCGGGGGGTTGCAGCATGGCTGATCATGGATATTCAGAGGCTACTGCCGTCTGCTGCCAGCTATGAACTATCGGTAACTGTGTTTGTGCGCAGACACGTGTTTGCAACGAAAGCCCAGGCAGAAAGTCTTGGGAGGCCAATGGAACCCACGCTATTTGGTGCTCGGTGCCCACACGGGCTGCCTGCACTGGTTCCGCGACGAAGGGCCCGGGGCGATTCTGGGCCAAGAGAGAGGACACCTGCGCCTTGCAGACGTAACTTTCTTGCATCTAAGGGAGAGGCTTGTCGCATCGAGTCTCGTGTGTTGCAGCGATGCACAGCCAAGGTATCGAAAATTGAGTCTGTTATCGATGATGAGCCAGACACCAAGCGCCTGCTACTGTGGGATTTGCTGGGAAATGCGGCCCTCACGATCCGGGCGAGCTCGGAAGTTGTAGAAGCATGGAAGAAGGCAGCCGACTCAGCTGAGAGCTTCTGACATAAGTGGGAGTGCCCTTTCTTGCAACCTGAAGAGGGGCCTCGTGCAGGCACTTCTGGCCGCCAAGACCTACAAGCCGACATTCCTGGAAGGTATGTTTACCTCTCATGGCTGGGTCGATGCCTCCTACTCGCAGTGCCTTGGCCAAACTGAATCCCCCTTAAGACCTAGAGTGTGAAGTGTTTTGAGGCTTGTCGAGCCGCCGGGGCCCTTGGATGTTGAGACGTGCATCGAGTATGACGACTCCAGGGTGCCCTTGATGGGCTTCGCTTTCGAGTCGCAGGAGAAAGCTGGCAGCCAACTGCAGTGCTTTGCCCTTGGCGGGCCGAAGCTTCGATTCCTCGTGATTTGCCGGGGAAGGCTCCTACGCTTCGAGCCCCGGGAGTTCGCCTTGCTCGGGGAAGCCAAAGGGGGTGAGGTGGTTTTGGCATCCTTGAAGAATGTCGCGCGTCACAACCAGTATGTGATCGCGGATCAAGCACGCTTGAGGCTCATCTTCAAAACTGCGAATGCGCAGACGTGGGCTGCATGCCTGCGAAATGCTGATGCATTTCACTGCCCGAGCCCATCTGCACAGGGCGATGCATCAAAGACAGCCAGGTCGCAGAGCTATGGGCTGGTTCGGGTCGTACAGTCTGTTGGCACATGGATCAGGCAGCGAGCCCTACTTCTGCTGCTGTGCAACAGCGTTGTGGCACTGACTCTGATGCTTCAAGATTCTGCCGCTTTCTGGCCCTTTGTCATGGTGCTGAACCTGCTGACGTGTTTGAGAGCTGGAGCTGATGCCCCACAGCTTCCAGTTTCAGAGGCTACAGGCAGGGACGACGAGGTTGACTTGGTGACATCCTTGCATCCTGTTGCCCTCGGCTCCACTGCTGGATGTGTTGAGGATGCGACGGCCGCTTCTATCCTCGTGCGCTCCCAGGGCTACAGCACCCATAAGCAGAAAGAAGCTTCCCAAGACTCCATGTACGAACTGCGACGAGCATTCACGATGCCAGCCCCGAGCAGCTCTTCCAGGCATTCCCACGTTGCAAGGCTTGGACTTGAGATGCTTGGACTCGAAGGGCCAATCTCATCCGATCTTCCGACCTTCTGCATCGTAAACCTGCAGATCCCGGACGATGCCCCGAACATCTTGCAAGGACGGGTTTCGCATGGACACGCCCTGCCGTGCTTTCACGTCCCAAGTCCTGCCGACAGTAATCTTGATATCTTTAAACCGTAACCCTAAAGACCCTAAGCCCGACCCTATAAAGCCTTAAAGTCTGCTTTCCAGGAGCCGATGCTAAATGCAGCTCTGCAATCTTTTGCTTCTCGGTCCGGGCCGAAGTCGAATCGGGACTGAAAGAGACGCAAGAGCCTGCGCTGCAGCTGCTGCGTCGCTTTTGCCAGTTTGCTCAAGAGGACAACATCATGAGGAATAAGCTGAAGGCCCTGTGCCAAATCACAGAGTCTAAAAATTCCTCGCTTCCTTCTATCTTACAGAACTTGAGTGGCAAGCCAGCATTGCTGGGCAAGTCTGCAACGATCTACTCTGGTGCTGGGTACATTGAAATCGACGTAGCTCCTTGGTCGGCAGTAGCTGCGTGATTTACGGATAGGTGCAAATGGCTCTCCAAGACAGGATGTTACGAACTCCTTTGCTCACGTTTGTTGGGACTGTTTGGAGCAGCCTGCGCCCCGCCGCAAGGATATAAGTTCTTGCGCGTACGTGAACCGGCTGTCGCTCCACCAAATGCGGAGCAGACTGAGCTCCCTGCAGCTGGACTTTGCCCTTATTATTCAGGGCGATTCAGATGCTGAGTTGCCAGAACGACTCTTGGATCGATTGGCAAGTGCATCTTTTCGTTGTCTTGCGGTCCTCGCCTTTTCAGTTCCTGCACATGAAGGAGTGTGGGCAGCTTCAACACTCCATTTTGTAGATATGGACGAGCTCATTCACACGCCGCGCTCAGTGAGCCAGAGCCCTCTCCAGAAATCGCCAGAGACTGCGTCCTTGCACAAGCGGCCTCCGGTTTCGTTCTTTGAATGAGCTGCTTGGATCGTTCATCGATGGCTGACTGAGCCATACCGAGACGAGTCAAAGCTTCGTGTAGTAGAGTAGCCGATGACCAGAGCTATGAGAGCCTGATCGTCATGAGCAGCTTGAGATGTCTGATGTAAGACATGCTTGCCAAAAATGGACTTCCTGCGCCGATGTCTTTTGCAGTGATTGACCGGGCGTTGACCGGGCGTTGCGATTGCCTTTTCTTCTGGCACCAGTACAGCCAAACGACGAGAAGGAGTTAGAAACCCTACGATCCCCTGGCCAACTCTAGTTTGAGCAGCTTGTGGACAGACCTTCAGCAGCCCACGCCCAGGATCCTAAAACCCTAAACCCCGTATAAACCCGTAAACCCCCAAAACTGGCCCCAAACCATTCCAGTAGGATGCCGTAGCTGTGGCGTCTTTCATTGCTATGCTGCTGGCTTCGCTCCAGGAGGTGGGAGGTGTCTACATATGGGCAGTTCTCTGAATTAGGGTTGTTTATGGTTTAGGTCCCTTTTATATAAGGTCCTTTCTTGTAAGGGTGCCGTAGTAGTATTTTGGGCGACCTAAGATTTTAAAAGGGACGCCAATTTAGGGTACTACCCATACTGCGGACGGAAAGGCATTTCCGCCTACAAAATATGTCTCTGCAGACCCCACATGCTACATATACCGTTGCACAAACTGTGCAAATTGCTGGGACATCGGTCCCGAGACTCACGCCGTACTGAAGACTGAAGGGGACGTGCCGCAAGGTTTTTTGAGTTCACTGCAACAACATGACAGCAACAAGAAGACTGATGCAGCTGTTGTCGCTGCTGCTCCTACCACAACCACCACCACCGCTACTGCTGTTGCTCCCGCTCCGTCTCTTAAGACTGTTGTTTGTTTCCGCTGCACTTTATCTGGTTGAGCGCTGTGGAGAGCTTCCGACGAAAGGCATGCTGGCGAACGGTGTTGTGGTCGTCGACAGCCGCGGCCATGGCTGAGTGGCTATCCACATCTTCTCAGTTCGTCTCCTCTCCATCGCAAGAACTGTCAAAGTCCAAGTGCAACACAAAGTAAGGCGAGGAGGAAGATGTTGTCATCACTGGCGAGTCTGCTCCCGGACCATCTGGCCAAGGACAACTTGGGCTGCAGTGACTTCGTGACTTCAATGTTCGATCGCTTGTCAGCAGCTCGTTGTGAAGTCTTCCTGGTACCATCACCACGGGTCGTGGTCAAAGGCTGTCATCTCGTTTTCAGATATTGTATGCTTGTCTTTGAAGCCACATGCACTTTTAGCTGGATTCGATCTGCAGCTTGCTGGCCTCCTGCCCCAAGACCAGCCAGCATTGGGCAAGAAGGACAGGCGGCAAAGGTTCGCAAGCGTGTCGACCTCAGCGGCGTCCGCAAGCCATCACTGCTTCAGTTTGGGCAATTGAAAACTTGCAGGCTGCAAAGGGCAGGTGCGCTTCACAATGATCAGCGAAGTGTTCCACAAGTGTCACAAGAGCCCTAAGAGTCCCCCCACAGCCTTTCAATCAACGACCGTCACACCCCTTTCGAGCTAAAAACAGCTTCAGAGAGTTGGAAGAAACGTTATTGCGGACGGTCTTCGCCATGTCGCTTCTGGCCGCCGACCTTGAGAAGCTTTCAGTGAGCACCTGAGCCCAGCTGCTACCTTTGCGTTTCCGAAATCCTTTGATCTGTGGCCAACAGAAAGAACTATTTTCAAAAATCGGCAGCATGTGGTCGAAGTGTCATCTTCGTGGACTTGTCGGCAGTGTAGTGTAGTGTGATCTAGGGTGTTGAGCTGCGCCACACACTGCAAGGTGGCAGACCTCAAGAAACGGCTCTTCTGGGCAGGGGCGTCGCTGCCTGATGGCCACTTGGAAAAGGTGCCTGCAGAGCAAGCAGAACGCAAGGGGGCTGCTTGCGCAGTTATTGTGTGGTTGAGTCGATCTTGCCAACATAGCACCACAAGTTCAAGGCGACGACGTACAGGTTTGCATAGTGATAGTGAGTACAGAATTTGAAAGGCGAAGGGGAGAGGGGAGCAGGCTCCGCTTGTGAAAGTCGACTTGAGACGTGCATGGTGCTGCCGACACGTCGGCACGTTCTTGACATCTTATATGCCACCTGCACTACATACCGCCGGGATGAGCACATGCACGCCAAGTGCAGTGCAGGCAGACATCATCAGTGTCGTCAAGAAAGCTGAAGCGGAGAAGGCTGAAAAGGCTGCAGAGGACCTCCCTGCAGCATGCAGCGTCTTTCCCAAGGATGTGAGCACATGTGGCAGGGATGGTTCGGTTGTGGCTAAGATGAATCCAACCTAAACCACCTTTCGCTTTACTTCTTTCTGGACCTTGTTTCGGGTGCTCGTTGGGGCTCGGTAAATGCTCGCTTATATAGCACAATCGAAAGATTACGTACGTGATTTGTTGCAATCACTGCGAAAGCATGCACACTCTGCAGGGCGGCCAAGCCCCAGGCGTCGGTTATGCATAACCGTTTCTCGATTCACTTCTCCGACAAAACCTTATAAGATTCATGGTTTTGGATCTTATAGCGTACGAAGCGATCCTAAGTAGCGCATATAAAGAAAGCGTGTAGCACAAGCAGAACCGAAATGGAGGAAGCGCGCGTTCAGGCGCCCTAGTTGGGCGCTCGATTCTCAAGAATGACTATTTTACAATCAAATAGTGTGAGAAGGAACAGGGGTCGAGCACAAGTGCTAGGATGGGCTCATGGTGGGAAGTTCGAGTCCTTTGCATTTGATGGCAGGCCGATCAGAAGAGGGTCGAAGAGGAGAGGGGCGTGCCCAAGCCTGACCCGAAACCTCTGGACTTCAACAACATCCAGTGCCCAGATGAGGAGAAGCAGGTCCGGGGGTACCCTACCGCAAGTTGAGGTGAGTGTTCTTATGACAAGCAGCTGCTCTGAGCATTCTTGGCTTCAGATAGTCGAGCTGCACCTCCTGACAGAGAAGCAGCTGCGGGACAGGATCGAGCAGGACAGTCCCCACCCTCGTGGCTTCAGCTGTCTCAGCCCTTTTTGGGATTGACTTCCACTTCTGCGGTTTCTTGAGAAATTTTCGGTTCGGCGTGGATACGGCAATGTAGATCTCCAAAACAACGCGACGTGTGGTCCGTGGTCATCCCTGAGTAGGCCGGACACGACGTACCCAAGGGCGAGCCGAGCAAGCACTATCTCGTCGCGCTCTGTCGGAAAGCCATGAAGGACCCCCGCGAGCCCAAGCCCAAGAAAGCGGAGGCTCCAGAGGACGAGGAGGAGGAGGCCGTGGTACCCAATCGAAGACCGACAATCGGGGATAGGGTGCAGATCCGGGACACCATGATCATGAAGCGGTATTTGCCGGAAGCCATCGGTAAGGTATTCCGCATCTTCAAAGATGATGGTGGGGCCTTCCCATACAGGCTAGCAGGTGTGGGGGAGCAGCGCCACTGGTTCAGCGAGGATGACATCTGCTGGCCGGTGAAGAAGGCTCAGAAGACGTTTATAACCCCAAAGGAGAGGACGAAAGCGAAGCCAGACAATCAGCCGGAAAAGGTCGTCATCAATCACAACCGGTATGGCTGCACCGCCGGAGAAGTCAGAGACGTGCTTGGGGAGACAGCAGACAAGCGGAATTGGGTGCTCAGTGGTGGCCGCCAGGTTCCCAAAATGCACGAGGGGAGCGGTTGGAGTCGGAAGGTGGAGAATTCCAATACCATTTGTGATGCACGGCCTCCACCACCCCCGCCTGGCTCCATTCCCCGAGCCCCTGCACCCGTGACCCTCAGTGAAGAAGAGATGTTTGCCCAGATGGAGGAAATGCAAGCACAGATGGATGCCGAAGAGGCCCAGGCGGCACAAGCTCCCCAGGAGCCTTTGCCAGCCGCAGCCCCCGAAGCGCAGCCTGTCGAGCCCGTGACAGCCCCCACTCCGGCGGCGGTGCCTCCCTCGCCAGCAAAGCCGAGTCCTCAAAAGGCTCAGGATCCGGCCCAGAAGGACGAGGCATCCGATCAGGCATGGTCAGGTTTGTGTCAGATGTAAGGCACGTGAACTGCACAAGCGCTTCTGCAAAATGTCGGGTTAGTGAATTGTATAGTCAGGAGGTTGGCAGTGATGCAGCTGATATTTCATCCCCTAATCCATCTAACGTACAACAGAATGCCTTACGAGCCCTTCGGCCTCGGCTTCCGGCAGGCTGCAACGGAGCCCAGCGTCAACGGCGCTAGTGTCGCTAGTGTCATGGATCCTGGCGAAGAGAGGAGAAAGCGGAAGGCGGACGCGAGAGCTAAGGCACAAGCTGAAGGCCACGGCTTCCTTGATTGTTACTTCTCCATGTTCCAGGCGGGTTTGCTGGGATGCTGAGCTGCGCCATTGAGGTGCCGCACGCAGACTGGCGCGGAGGCAGCGTAAAGAGCAAACAGCTCAGACAGCGGCGAAGCTGACAGTTAGCGATGACGAGGTGGAGGAAGTGCAGGTGACTTGATGCATTGGGGCAGCTGTTTCTCGGGACCTGTGAACGGGAGACACAGGAAGATCTCACTTACTTGTTGAATTGTTGGACACCGAGGCAGCTGCTGATGCACCTATCTCCATAGATGACTGACGAAGCAAAAAAGCGAGTGATTCTGAATCCGTTTCGCTCGCAGTTGGGTGGGGTTCCGGATCCTGTTGTTCATGCCTGCAGTTCAGCAGACCGAAGACAAGCCAAGGCCAGAAGCGAAAAAAGAAGAAGGCCCCCAAGAAGTGCACTCTGCAGCAATCTTCGTGATCCACCAGACTTCCATGGCTTCCCATGGAAGGAGAAGAAGCGAAGCAAACAGAAAGCAACTCAGAGGCCCGAGCCAGCCAAGAGCATCTTCGGCAAAGCGTTTGTCGTCGGTTCAGGGCAGTTGCTGCAACAGCTGTAGCGGCAAGACCGACCGAGAGGTGCGACGGGCCTGAGTCGTGCGGAGATATGTTGTAATCGTCCTAAGCAGATCCGAGGATGGCCCGAGAGCGTTGCCAAAGCGACAGAAGTGAGGCCGAGTATTGCTATATACGGTATCAGCATAGGGTACCACTATAGGCTATAGGGTCCTACAGTAGGGTGCTATTATGGTGAGCTGGGTCAGGGACCAGCTGGGAATGCAGCCTTGTGCTGAGGCCGTGGGGGCCGATCTTTTCGGAGGCCCCTCGGAGATCATGCAGTCTCGTGCCAGATGCTCAAGCTTTATTGCATCCATCTTCTCTGCAACGCCACAGAATGCCATAGACTCGAGCTCTATCATATAGTACCCTATGATAGTACTCATGGTGCCCGTAGAGTACCCTATAATACAGAACCCTCTACAGTACTACGCTAGAGAGGTACCCTTTGAGCACCCTAGAAAAGAAGACGCCCGAGGTACGTTCTGCCAAAGAGTTCCCCGGAGCGCTTTGCACAGAGTGCCGGCATCCGCTGGCCGCTGCTGGGCCAGAGGCTGCTGTGTGCGCAGCCCAGACGGATCCAAGGGAGGCCAAAGGCTTATACTATCAATAAGTATATAAATACAATAATACATATATAGATAGATAGATAGTGGTACGGTATCTATCTATCTACCTGTCTATTAGCCTATCTATCTATCTATCTATCTATCTATCTATCTACTGGTCTATCTATCTATTTATCTACCTCTCTGTCTACGTATCTAGCTGTACATACTAGACTAAATATATTATAGCTGTCCTATGCTATTTGGCTATGCTATGACACATATGTGTACTGTAGACTGCGTTGCTGAAGTATGAGTATGCTTCGATTCTGTAGTACAGTTACACTGTACTATATAATGTGTAGTGTAGATGTACTCCAATGTGCCATGAACGCGCCTCTCAGGGCAAACGCAAGTGGTCACGACCTCGCTGAGGATCGAGTTTCGTCGACCTTGGCTGCTAGAGCCATGCCGGTACCTGAAGTTTGTGAAGTCTTCTTTGCCTTCTGTCAGTATGTCGGCTTGGTCTAGGCCACTGGCCACACGAGGTCGGATTCACGCACAGATCCGATGCTTGGCATCTGCCGGGCTGCTGACCACGAGCCCACTGGGCCAGGCAGCCGTCATTGCTGCGACCTCTGGTGGAGACGCGAAATAAATAAATATTAAAAAATAAATAAATATATCTATCTATCTATCTCTCTCTCTCTCTCCCTCTCTCTGTGACTCTCCTTTTAACAGACTCTAACGACGTGCCCCCACAGGCGCTGCCGACGGGGTCCAGGAGCAAGACCGACCCCATGCCAGGCTCTAAGCACCCTCATCACGTACTGAGCCGGCTTCGCGCAATTGAGAAGAGAGTCTAGAAGTTCGTGAAGCTCTTCTCAGTGGGATGGGCGAAAGCCTACTTGTGCTGTTGAGGCAGGGTACCAGTACACAAGGCCGCAGTGGAGCTGATGCTTGCGAGCGGAGCGCCTGCTTGCTCAGAAGTTTTTGTTGGTGCAGGTGTTCTTAGATCCCTGGCGCGGCAGGCTTGGCAAGCACAGATGGAGTGCCGCGCATGGGCCGCTAAATATGTAGGAATGACCGGCCCAAAGATGGAAGCACAGCATCACCCCTAACGCGGTATTTATGGAGGAGAATGCCGCCCACGTGGTCCGAGAACCCCGCCTGCCGAATGCGAGGCAGTGCTTGCTAAGACTGCTCGGATGCCACCCGGCGCTGCAGCAAGGAGCCATGCCGAGACTGTCGCAGGTCACTGGCCGCTGCGAGGCAGATGGCTGTGTCTGTCGGCCGCTAAGCGATGTTTAGCGGAACTACTGGTCTGCCCGCGGTTCATTATTCGTCGTCCATGCAAAAGGCAGCACTGCGCACAGTGCGACGTGCAGTTCGTGATGCAGCTGATGAGGCAACGCTGGATGGGCCATGAAGCTCCAAGATGTCGGGTTGGACCGATCTTCTGCACAGGCCGTTTCTGGTCCGCCTCGGCGACGCCAGGCATTCCCGCCAATTCATTCACTCTGGTGCATACAGTACTTTCAGCTAAGAGCTACCATGCGTGTCAGGCCACGCGGCAAGACCGGCCCAGGTGTGAGACTCGTAACATGACACCCCGAGACGTGGAGGCAAACTGCATTCTAAGGCCGACCGAAGGATGCAGGCCGCCGGCTTGACCATCATCCGACAGCACGAGTTGCTGCGAGCGTTGATCGGCAAGTGTTGTTGAACACCGGACCTAGAATCTGTGACAGGATCTCCCCACTGTTTGAGGCTGTAGTCGCGGTCGGCACCTCTGTCGATTCCAGCAGAAGACCTTGAAGAGAAGAGAGCGGCGCGAGGCTTTACCTGCGGCCGAAGCGCCGACTCGACATGACATCCCCAAAGGGGAGCGTTGCGCGGCAGCGCCGGCACAAACTCTACTTTCTTCGAGCCTTCGAGTGCTATCTATAGTTTCCATTGTAGTTCCTTGGTTGGTTTAGCTAATTTTCTAGTTAGGATCCTATAGCCTTAAACCCTAAACCCCAGACAAAAAAAGAGCCCTCGGAAAAAAACTAAACCCCCAAAAGGAACTACAATGGAGACAATAGGTACTGCTATACTGGTGGAATATTTGGAACCACTTGGCAGGTCTGCCATGGCAAGCTCCTGCGAAGGGGGCGGAAGGCAGAAACGTCTGCAGTATGACTGTTCTACTAACTAATATAATTAGTGTCATTATCCGTATTTCTAATGTTATTTTCAGTGTTATCAATTATCGGCGATGATGTGGGCATAGCGGCTGTCGCTGTCAGAGTAAGCCTTTGCAAAGCCTGGATTGTGCACATGGCAAGATCCGCCACCTGCCGTGTGGTCACATCTTCCACGACGCCGGCACCCCGGTAAAGCTGCATGGCCTTTGCGCAATTTGCAGCCGGCATGGGTTATCATTGATATTATTGCTAATCTCATTACAAGTGCGTAAAACTAAAATATGCTATTCTCGTTATTGCTATTATTGTGATTATCATCATTATGCTTGTGCTACTCTGCTGATTGTCGTCATGATAACTATAGCTATTTTTATATAGTTATTACAACTATTAGTATTATCATCGTTATTCTTCGTATTGCTTATTACTTGTTAACTGCTTTAGGTCTTTATCTTTTTATTCTTCTTCTTCTTCTATAACTACTGTTATTATGACTACTAGTATCATTATCATGTTCATCATCATTCATATGTTTATTCATATATTTGTTTTACTACAAGTTCTATCAGCGTTATTATTGTTGTTATTATCATGTGCTGAAGAGCTAGGACTGCATCCTTCCATGGCTTCAGAAGCGCACCGTGTGCCCACTCTGCCGCCGCGGGGGGCCCAGCTGTGAGCCTGCGAGGCCAGTACAGTAATAGTGATATCGGATAGTTCGTTGTCATAGTGAAAGTACTAATAATGGTCATGGTAACAGTGATCGTAGTAGTAATAGCTATAGTACTATAGTTTTGGCAATAGACTAATAAAGTAGTATTGCGCAGAATATTCTGATAGTAGGCAGTGAGAAGCCGATCAGGTGATTTCTCGACGATGGTTCAAGAATCTAAGCCCGGCGCCAAACGCTGGCCGCAGATTGTCTTCATCATCGTCAACTTTAGCCCATCGCGCCGTACCGAGGCAGAGAAGGGATGCATCATGGGTGGCTACAATGCTGAGCCGTGTACCCGGACTGTCTTCCTGCAACTTCTCCGGTTTCGATGCGGCCCCAGGTCGAGAGAACCAGCCCAATGAGGAGGAGGCTTCTATTAGACATGCGACAGGGCCAGGATAGTCAGTCGTTCGGCACCGTCGATGAGGCAGTTCATCAGGGCTCCCTTTGTAATTCTCGAGGCAGCTGCGGAATCGCTGCAGCCGCACGGCGACCTGCCCATCCTTCTCGACTGAGATGACATGCGATAGCGTATGGGAGCACTCGTCAAAAGATTACAATGGAAGCCCATCGTCACACGTCGAATGCCGTTGCATCAACCACGCTTGGCATGTTACGACCACGAAAGCACAGAATCCTTCCCAGCCACTTGGCTCGTTATCGGGGGGGTGCCCTTCCCTCTACCACCTCGAGACCGATCAGGCTTGGATTAACACGTTGAAAAAAGTCTGTCGCAACTCACAACACGAGCTGAAATCGAAGGGCAGGGACGAGCTTGTTGTTTCTCAAATTTCCTTCAGATAGCGGAAGAGTGCGGAGAATCCTTCATATGGTCGCAGCCCCAGTGCTGCAAGCTCTCAGGCTCAGGCCATTCAATCTTTTTGCGTGACGGGGACCGTTTCTGTTAAGGCAGTCTCGAAGCTGCTGCTCCTTCTGACCTTGTGCTGTAGATCTTTGTGCCTTGCTGGTGCCTTAAAGTCCTCCCAGCTTTCTAGGACGGCATGGACAGTTCCTCTGCTGACGGCCCGAGGTTCCGAAGGCCAAGGATGGTAGCTCGAAGATAGACACGGTTTCGCCGGATGCCCTCAAAGCGGGCAGGAGCCGGCTGGGAAGCCCATTAAACAGGAGCCATGACCTCGTTTTGCAGGAAGTACCTCATCTCGTCCTTTCCGGCGCTGAAACAAGTGGGCTACACAATCCTTCCAGACACGGTTTGGCGACCCTTAGTTCTAGGCGCAGCATCCACGAGCTCAACTCACCAGTTACGCTACAGTGCATCTCGATTTGCAGCAGGCGAGGTGCAGAGTCCCACTTCGATTGCAGTTGATCCTTTGTCCTCCAGATTGTATGTGGCAGTTGGGCCCTCGGTCCAGGGTCTTGGGCCAGCACCCCAAGATTTCTAAATCCTGCAAGTATCAACTGAGGATCCACCACGAGGTGTGATTTGGTGGTATCAGCTGGGCACAGGGACTGCCACATTAGGAACCCTTTCGGATGACAGATGCCTGCATTCTGGATGGCCAGGAGCAACGGATTGCTGCAAACAGTCGGACGACAACGCGCAGCTGTTGAAGGCTTCAGCGCGAGCCTGCCTAAGCTGTGGACTAGCGGAAGCTGGGGACGCACAACAGACTATGGAGATGCCAATGAGTACCAGAACGCTGAGGCATTGGTTGGCTGTCAATGGTGCCGGTGACCTCTACTTCAGTGGGCATCCTCTTCCGAAGGTGTGCGGGGACACGTGTGCTAACACAGCATGCCTTCACTGCTCATTGCTCTGCGGAGTCTCAGGCCGGGGAGAACTCCACTGTCGATTCAGTTTGGCGGCTTGACAACGAGCAGGTCCACAACTCCGAAGTTCAGCAGAAGTGAACTGCCAAGCTAGCAGCCAGGTCGTCACTGGAGACTCCTTCAACCCAGCAGAGGTCTACACCACCCAGAACACGGGACAACCAGATTCCAAGGCATACGCCGCGCCTGCGAGCATGAATTCCTCAAGTTTGTGTCAGTCATGAACTTTATTTGCCGCCAATTGTACTTGTAGGATACAGGCAGAGCAGCGGCAAAATAATTATCATGAGTGTTATTATGGTTAAACGGTTAGCGTTACGGCTACAGTATCATCATCAGTAACATGATGCTGAACGTCAGTGCTCTTTCTTCTCTGCTTCCTGTGATGCTGCGCTACAATTCGTCGACGTTGTCGTCGTAGAAAATGCTCCTACGATCGTGGTAGGCATTGCCGCCTTGTAGAACTCTTTCATTTAGCCATAGGCCCCTAAGTGGTTCCTTTTTGTGGTTTGCATTTGGAATCCTATAAGGCAATCCCAAAAAGGAACTACTTAGGGGCCTATGGGTAGCTGTGTGGAGGTGTTCCAGCTCTCCGGTCTGGCCGTTGATTCCTTCTTCATCTTCTGGGGAAACCAGGCCTGGTTTGGGTTTGGGGTTTAGGGTTTAGGGGTTTAGGGTTTCGGGATTGGGGGATATCAGGCCTAGGCCTGGTTCGCGGGCAGCTACTCAGGTCAGAGAGCATAGAGCAGCACATGCCATCAAGAGCAGCCTCATTGGAAGACGGCATTCAGAAAACGACAGGTCGTTGATCCCAGATGTAGATGTTCGCCAGGGAAACAGTCGGCATACTTCTGTGCATCTCTATCTGCCCTAGGCACGTCTTGCACTGGGCACGTAGTTGTGTTGTTGATGGGAACATTGATCGAATGCTCCATGACAACTGGCGTGGGTGACTACTGATTTTGATACATCATTACACGCATATCTATGTGTGTGTATATATATATGCATGTATATAAAGATATATATATATATGTATAGAGAGAGAGGACTGCCCTCGGCTCTAACCCTAAGCAAAGCAAAGCACAGCAGAGAGAGCGAGAGAGAGACAGGGACGAAAGAAAGAGGGAGAGCGGGAGAGGGAGAGAGCGCGCGAGAGAGAGAGAGAGAGTGAGTGATGCCTTGTTTTGTATGCAGCTTTCCCAAACTGCCCTCCGCAACTGTCGGGGGCGCCGACGGCGCGCGGGTAGGGGGGGCAACCCTCCTGCCCATAACCCTGCCGAAAGGGAAAGAGAGTGAGTGAGAGCCGACGGAGTCATGGGTTAGGAGGGGTGTGCTTTCGGGCTCGGGTCACACAGGCACATTCGGGGGAACACACCCACATCCCCGAAAGGGGGCGAACCTCGCACTGGCGCGAGCGCGGGGGTAGGCCTTCGGGCCAGGGGT
>CAJNJA010028775.1:0-31335 GCA_905231915.1 Symbiodinium necroappetens | reverse complement strand
TAAATAAATATATATATATATGTGCTGATGTAAAGATTATAGATACTTCTACCATGTTCTAAAGCATGAAGCTTCACTTCGGGCTTCAGGGTTTCAGGAGTTCACGGGTTTGGGACCTTCGGGTGGACCTTCCATCCCGCCAGGATCCTCCATGTCCTCATCGGCCCGTGTGGTTCTCACGGTAGGTCTTGCTGTCTAGAGATAGATACAGCAACATATGTATTGTAGCGAAAAGACTTCAATTGTGACTCCGCACGACGGCAAACCCAACACTCTCTGTAGCTCTTGCAGAATCCGAGACCAAGTATGCTAGACCCTCAATCCTGTAGAACTCCAGGCCTTGAGAGTAAGCCGAGAAACTAAACCAAAAATAGCCTCATAACTCTAAGCCTCAGACCCACCCCATGCCCGATTTGCGGAAACTCAAGCACGCACCTTACAAGTATCAACAATGCACCAGAGAGACCGCGGGTTCTTTGACACTCGCACACAAACATGTCAGGCAAGGTTTCAGGAGGGACCACTGCGCAGCCCGTGTTTTACACTGCGGTTGCTTTCAAGCAGCGTCTACGCAAACTGCAATGTCCCAAATACCTCCGAAGACCAAACCCAAACTCCACAATAACGACGCCAGGCCGCTGATAGAGACATCAATACAGGAGCCTTTAACAACCCCCAGTCTTCCTTTGAAACCATTCTACATCCGTGGCACATCCCTCAAAGGAGCCCCTTTTCAGCATGGAAAAAGCCCTAAACCCTAAACCCGAAGCCCTAAACCCTAATACCATAGTCGACATCCAGGTTCGGGGTGTCGGCCGGGAAAGTTACATAGGCAAGTATACAAAATACCCTTAAACCCAACCCGAAGCTCTAAATCCTAAACCTTGAACCCTAAATCCTAAACGCTAACTCCTAGATCCTAAATCCTGAACCCTTTTTGCACAGGCTTGATTAGAGCTGGCCTGGCCAATCCTTATCAATGGGCTCTTCTTCGGGGATTTTATTTAAGTTGCCATAATAAAGAAACCATATTATATACCATAGGTCGCCATTATGGTAACTGAAAATAAGATCCCCTATCAAGGGCCCGAATCCGAAACCCTAACCCCTAAACCCCAAACCCTAAATCCTAACCCCTAAACCCTAAACCCCAAACCCCAAACCCTAAACCCTGAACCCTTACAGTAAACCCCAAAAAGTTGGAAACCGGATGAAGGACAATTAGTGCTGGGATTCCCTATACATTACTCTTAAGGCTTGCGGCTATTGGGTTTCCAACTTTCGGGCTTCTACTGTAAACCCTGAACCCTTAAACCCCAAACCCCAAATCCTAAACCCCAAACCCTAAACCCTAAACCCTAAACCCCAAACCCTTAACCCTTAAACCTAAACCCCAAACCCTTAAACCCTAAACCCTAAACCCTTAACCCTTAAACCCTTAAACCCTTAAACCCGTAAACGCACAACCCTTAAACCCTTAACCCCAAACCCCAAACCCTAAACCCTTAAACCCTTTAAAGGAACCCCTATAGTACCCTTTAAAGGAACCCCTAAACCCCTTAAACCCTTAAGCCCTAACCCTCAGAAGGGGCCTCGGGAGGCCGGTCTCACCGGGTGCGCGACGGTGCTGGGCCGTGGGGTCGTCCCCTTCTGCGCCTCGGCATCGGGAAGCTAGGGTTCCTTTAAAGGGTTTAAGGCTGAGGGATGGGAGTTTCGGATGTAGTTCATTTCATGGTTCCTCAAGAAAAACGGGGTTCCGTTGTCAGCGTTGCTTTATAGAGGGCTCCGTTTAAAGAGCTCCTTGTTTCCATAAGGGTTCTGTCATGGAGTTCTGTTGAATAGGATTCCTTGAATGGGGTTCGCCAACCAGGGTTCCTTGAAGAGGGTTCGTGAAAGGGCTCCTTGCAAGGGTTCTCAAAGGGCTCCTACAAGGGTTTCTGCAACATCTGCCTACTTCTGGGGGGCCTAGCTCCACCCAGAAGGACGAGTTTTTGATTCGCGGTATTAACTCTGTATTCACTTTCTTCACGTTCTATCATAAAGCTCCGGATACTGATTTTCTTGTTGAATACCGTTGGCGTCCGTGCCATTATTGTTCTGATTTCACATTAGTGTTACCATGATCAGTACAAGTGTTTGATAGCTGTGGTCATCATGTTTCACTCTTGTGGTTGTTGTTGACATTATTGTTATGATAACTGTTAGCATTGTGTCACTGATGACTACAGTTACATACGGTTACTACTGATGCCAGAATTGTTCTCAAGGTGAGTGTTACTATGCTGGCTGATGAGAGAACCGTGAAGCTAAGAGCACTGCCAGACTTGACTCCTTGATCTGCAAAGGGCTGGGTGGACGACCTGGCAGCACAGAACCCAGTGGTTTAGGGGTTGGGGCTATAGGTTTAGGGTTTAGGGTTAGGGGCTGGGGTTTAGGGTTAGGGGTGGGGCTTAGGTTTGGGGTTTAGGGTTTATAGGGCGTTTTAACCTCCCACTTAGCTTGGACGAGGCCGCCATGCAGGGTATGTTCGGATATGTCTGACTTGCAAAAGGGCCAGTTCAGGGCCTCCAAGGGGGGCTGCACTGTTCCAGGCCATCCAATTAAGAAACCCTGTGCTGATGCTTGACAAATGCCGGGACTGTTCGCTGGGAATTAGGTTTTGATATACTACTGCATTCACTGCGCGGGCTATCAAGGCTCAAGAGGTGAAGACACGGTGTGCAGAAAACAGCTTGAACGAAGCCAATTCACTCAATGGAGCTTTGCCTATGGTTGGTGACATTGGGTTCAGAGTTGAGGGTTTGAGGGCTCATAAGCTCTAGGGGTATACAGGGTTTAGGTATTGTAAATTTTTGCTCGCGATTTATTGGGGTATGTATATTTATATACATGTGTATATACATATGTATGTATGTATGTATGTATGTATGTATTTATGTATTTATGTATTTATGTATGTATGTATGTATGTATGTATTTATGTATGTATGTATGCATGTATGTATGAGGGTTTCGTGTGTATTGTTTGAGCAGGACAACTTGAACCCTCAAAGGACCATGTGGCTCAGCACCGAGGGGTATAAATAAGGAAGCTTTAGATCAAACTACCTGTAACTCCATTCTAAGCATTTAAGGCACATAATACAACCATACTCACTACATCCCTACTCTTCCGAGTAGTGGATGATGGGTGTAGAAAGCCAGCAGCAAGCATTCACTAGTACTCCTGGTATGCATTCACACGGAGCTTTGCTGCCGGGACCTCCTTGCTGGGAGAGCAGGGTCACTCGGGCGAGGTGATCCATGTCCTGCAGGAGTGGGGCTGGGCACAAGATCGATGCCTCAATAATTCGAAGAGGCTTTTGGGGTATATCACGCAGGCGCCCGGGTTTCAGGGGTTTTATGGAGCTGCCACTGCGTTTAGAATGCATTGGAGATGCTGCTTCCTTTTCGATGTCGCACATAGCAGCCAGCAGTGCAAAGAAGGTTTCAGTACGCAAGGCTGAACCATGAAAACATGAAACAACTTATGGTAAGCCACAGATTTAAGGATCTCATATGCTTGTTTGAATGAAGCTTAGAGGTAAGGCACCCTTTTTTGTCCGAAAAATACATACCCCTGGAGGCCTGAATAGTCGGATCCACCAAAGGATGCCTTCATAAAGTGCTCGAGAAATAGGAAACTCGAGAAATAGGAAACTTCAGATTGCTGGGACTCACGGCTTCCGGTGGAACTGCGCTACATCTCCCGAGGGTTGAAGGTGGATTTAGGAATGAGGGTAGGACCTTGGGGTTTAAGTTTCTAGAGTTTAGGGTTCAGGGCTCAGGGCAAGCAGTGTGAAGTGTTTGGGCCCAACCAAGTAGGGGTAAAAGGTACTTGGGCTTTAGTACCCCCCCCCCCCTTATAGTCAGGCCTACACTCACTCTGCAGCAAGAACCGGGCATACCTCAACGCCGCATTTCTGATTGCTAAGTCCCACAACACCGGGTTCCATACCAGTCCTCCGCAGCATCCATGGATGGCCTCTCAAGATTTCTGTGGTGGGATCTGGCCAAACTGGACCACAGCCCTGTTCAAACTACAGCTGAAACTTCCAAGCAAGCACTCCCGATTGTGAACCAAAACTTATGGCATATAATTCATAATACGGGGACCATTCTTTTGAATCTCATCAAATCTCGACACGCTTTGCCCAGACCAACGAGGAAAAGTAAAAATGAATTTGTGGCTTCTGCACTAGACCAATGATGAACAGACCCGTCTCCCTTGAATGAGGATTAGATTATGGATCCCTATATGACTGCCTTTAAACAGGGCATGGTGATTCAGACTACAACCACGAAGCATCTCTCACAACATCATCGGAGCTTTAGAACCTTTCAGGAGCAATGACAAATCACAACTGGTTCCTCAAACATGGCCCAAAAACCCTACACCTTACAAAGCCCTTGTAAGGACCGTGGCAAACCCGAATAGAACCTACCCTAAACGCCAGGTCCAAAGCCCTGTGAGTTTTAGGCTTGCTGCGTATATCCCCAGGGCTCCAGTTGCCCGTATAGTAGGTTTCGGGGGTAGATGATCGGCGGTTAGTAATCTACTACTCAAGCAACTGGAGCCCTGGGGTATCCCTAAACCCTAAACCCATAAACCCTAAACCTTAAACCCCTAAGCCCCTTTTTTACACCTGGACTATGCATATGCCAGGAACCGAGGCGCCGACTGTGCTGTGGACTCGTGCCACACGGCTACCCCAGATTGCAAAAACTGATCAACTGGTCATCCCAAGTTTCAGGATGCAATGACCATGTGGCTACAACTCCAAGATCCTTAAAGATTCGGGATGTAATTGCAGGGGTATCAGGCAACAGCACATCACCCCAACGAGCACTGACCCCTAAGCCCCTAAACCCCCTAAACCCTAAACCCCCTAAACCCCTAAACCCCTAAACCCTAAACCCTCCCCTGAACCCCTAAACCCCTAAACCCTCCCCTGAACCCCTAAACCCCTAAACCCCTAAACCCTAAACCCTCCCCTGAACCGCTAAACCCCTAAACCCTCCCCTGAACCCCTAAACCCCTAAACCCTAAACCCTGTCTCTGGGTTTCTGAAATCCCGAGGTCCCCTCCGGCACTCCTTTTCCAGGAGCGGTCCGCATGAGAGCCCAGACCTCCCAGGGGGTTGCTTTAAAGTTACGTAGGGTTTAGGGGTTGGGGTTTAGGGTTAAGGGCTAAGGGTTCATAGGGTTTAGGGTTTAGGATTTAGGGTTTGGGGTTTAGGGTTTGGGGTTTAGGGGATAGGGTTTTTGCCTTACTGGGCTCCTGTTAAGGGATTTTGTTTAAGTTACCAGGGGTCTAGGGTTTAGCATTTAGGATTTAGGGTTCAGGGGTTAGGGGTTAGGGTTTAGGGTTCAGGGGTTAGGGTTTAGGGGTTAGGGTTTAGGATTTAGGGTTTAGGGGCTAGGGGATTTTATTTAAGTTACCATAATGGGGATCTATAGTAAAGAATACGGTTTCTTTATTATGGCAACCTGAATCAAATTTCCTAACAAGAACCCAGTTTAGAGTGACGTAGGGTTTAGGGGTTGGTGTTTATTCAAACTTAGGTTTAGGCTTTATAGGGTTTGGGGTTTAGGGGTTCGGGTTCAGGGTTTGAGGAGTTGGGGCTTAGGTTTAGGGTTTAGGGTTTATAGGGTTCTTTGCCTCCTACTTAGCTAGGACGAAGCCCGCATTGCAGGGTACTGGCAGCGCGTGGACACATTGCCCCATAGCAATACAGTTATTAACAAACAAGGTCACTTCACATGCTGATTTAGGGTTCGGGGTTTAGGGTTTAAGGGATAAGGGTTTAGGGGCTTAGGGTTTAGGGCTGATAGGAACTTGAGGCTGAGGGTTTATGGGGGTTTACTGTATTCGTGCCGGGTCTTGTCCTGGCTTTATGCGGTAGTGGTTTAGAAGGGCTTGTGATACTGCGTTAGAAGAGCGCGCTTATGGCTTCACGGTATTGCTACAAGGGGTTCTGGAGGAGCTTTATGAGGGATGGTTTGTGCAGGCATTTGGCAAGGATATCCATGCCATGTGGGTGACTTCAGCTGTTTCAAGCTTCAAGGATACCATGGGTCTTTCTCTAAGTTAGGGTCCCTCTTTAGGATCCCATAAAGAAAGGTAGCACCCTTCTGTAAAATAAGAACACACCAACGAGAACCCGAAACTCTGAACCCCAAAGCCCTAAGCCCGAAAAGGGAGACTAATTTAGAGAACTACCCAAGAAGCGCTAAAAGGCTTGGGGCTCAGGGGTCGTTCATCGGTTAGGTTGTGAGGCTCGAAGCCTGATTGGAAAGGCTGGGCTTAGGGGTTCTGTTGGGGTTTGAGGTCTTGAGGGTTTAGGGTTTTAGGTTTTACGGTCTCGAGATTCTGCCACACGGATTTTCGGGCTTATGGTGTAGTGTAGGGCTTGCATTGGGTCTTTAGGTCTTAGGGCGCCGCGGGTTGAAACTTCAGGGTTTGTGCGCGCGACCCCGCCAGAAGTTGCATTGCCCATGCAGACGACTATTGCACCAAAACAGTCTCGTCTTTTCAACGACGGTCGTATACCGTATACAGCAGGTCGAATCGGGTCAGGTCGAATTTCAAAGTTGTTCATGTGCAGGTCATGGTGTGCCCATCTGATTCCAGGCGGCGCTGTATACAAAACCGCTTGGTGCCCGAACATGGTTCCTTTGCTGCATCTAATGTAGGGGCCTTAATAATTAGAATAGGGGTTTTGGGGTATACTATACTATAATTATAATAAGGAGCCTCCCCAAATAGCATTATTTAGGCCCGTATATTGTCCCTTTTAGCCCTTCATTCCCTTCATCCACTTCGGACTTCGAGCTTCGCAGCTACGCAAGAGAACCACGTCGGAGTGTCAAACGAGTGCAATTCTGTTTACTGGACCGGACTACTCCAAAAAGCAGCACTCAACCTTCAGGACCAAAAGAAACCTAAAGGAGCTGGGTTCATTGGCCTCATATCCCATATTTGAGTGAAGTGGGATCTAAAGCCACATACCTAGGGCTCATTTGGTCCTCAAGGAATTGAGAGAGCTCAGGCTGGTATACCTGAAGCTCTCAGCGGAAAGCCCTGAAATATTCACAGCTAAATACGTGAGATCCAGATCCTCTGATTTCACTAGAGGTGCACTGGGCGAATGTAGCCCCCCACAACTGGCCATTGCGGCTGACCAGGCATAGCCACTGGCTGCATAGGATAGCTCGAATGGTCAGGTCTCTGCGCACCCATGGGGAAAACGGCTGGTGTAGACGATGGAAAGGCTCCTCAGAAGTCTCTGTGTGGGCCGTAATTCCTGCACAACACCTGTTACAATGGTAAGCCTGGTAAGCTTGTTCACCATGCTAACATCGCTCACTTTTGGAAGACCCTAAATAGGCTAAAATCCAGAATCCCGTTCGAGAGGATTGTTTTCAATAAGCTTGATGATTTAGGTGACTCTAGACTCTTCAGTTCTCGAACTCGGACCGAAACTGCGAGAAGGCTTCTGAATTCGTGCTCCTCGATATGTAACCCCAAACTCTCATTCAACCTCGAAGCCCTCTTTTCAGCTTCCTAGGTTCCCATGTAGCTCGAGCCGGACATGGATGCGTTGTACGACGTCGATCGCGTCCCGTGAGCACCTCAGGTTGAAGGCGGTGAGTTTGCCACTGGGATCTGTATACTGTCCGACAAAGGTTGGAGACAGACAGGCTACGGTTTAGGGTTTAGGGTTTAGGGTTGTAGGATATCATAGTAGGGACATCGCACTGTTAACTGTATGTACCTACTATGCTAGTGTAAACTCAGGTCCGTAACAAGAACCAGCAAGACGATATCCGATGCGCTCTACCTGAAGGACAGAAGAATCTGGAAGAGCGATAACTCTGCCGTGTTAGATAATATTAAATGAATATAAATACATATATATATATGTGTGTGTATATGTATATGTATATGTATATGTATGTATTTATGTATGTACGTACGTAGGTATATGCACATGCACAGTTCCACACGAATATATATATATATATATGCTCAGCTTGATGTGTATATATATATACAGATATATAAGCATATCCAATAGTCATATATATATATATGACGAGACATTACATTAAACTATGTTTCATTACATCAACCCACCTATCTACCTACCTACCTACCTACCTACCTATCTACCTACCTACCGACCGACCTACCTACCTACCTGCCTACGTATGTACGTACCTACAGACACACACACACACACCCTAAACCCTAAACCCNAAACCCTAAAGCCTAAGCCCTAAACCCTAATCCCTAAACCCTAATCCCTAAACCCTAAACCCTAAACCCTAAACCCTAAACACACCCACACGCACACACACACACAGAGACACACACACACACACCCCTGTACAAGTGTTCCGTTTCCCGGCACCTGACCCCTGCGGCTGCACTGGGCAAGGACGTCGCTCCCAAGAGGGAGCGGCCGCAGGCGGCACTCGAGAACCAGCCTCCTCTGGAAAGAGATGTAGGAGTTTCCGAAAATAAGGGGGTACCTAATTTTGGGGGTCCTTATACTAAGGATCCTACTATTTACGGTGCTATATTAGGGTCCCCTAGTTTCGGAAACCCGCATATGTAGGCGCACCAGTTAATAGATTGTACCTAGAGTCTCCATTGCAGTTCCTTTTTTGGTTTAACCAGTTTTATACTAAGGATCCTAAAAGGTAACCCCAAAAAGGAACTACAATGGAGACTATAGGTAGTATCCTAAGCTATAATTACTCTACCATAATCACATATAGTATACTATGATATAATCTTCACAGATTATTGGGATAGCAGTTCATACAGCTGCTGAAACAGCTGCGATGGTGTTTCCATCGTAGGGTTTTGCTTGGCGTTGGCACACTGGGACCGCCACCTCCATTACTCCGTTTGAAGGGCACGGAAACAAAAAAACAAGTGCATTCATTGAGGGAGTAGTACAAGGGACACTAAACCCTAAACCCAAAACCAAAAACCCAAAACCTTTTCTGGAACCCAGACCCAAAACCTTAAACCCCGAACCCTAAACCCAAAACCCCAAAGGTCTCTCATGATTAATGTCTCTGTTTCTTCCGATAAGACCAGTTGTGCCAACTCGGGGGTTTCAGGCGATTCGTTCCGGGTTTAGGGTTTATGGGGTTCAGGGTTTAGGGCTTATAGGGTTCAGGGTTTCGGGTATAGGGTTCAGGGTTTAGGGCTTATAGGGTTCAGGGTTTAGGCAAAGCTGACTAAGTCGCACCGCAGGGAACTTGTTCAAGCTTTCTAGAGAGTGCCAAGACAAAGGAACCATGCTGTTACCCGAAAGGAAAGGCCAACAACAAAGGGCTTAGGGTTTGGGGTTTATAGGGTTAATTGCTTAAGGTTTATAGGGTTCAGGGTTTAGGGTTTACAGGGTTTAGGGTTTAATCTGAAATTGGACCTGGACACCACACTCGACCAGGGTTGCCAGAGGTGTCTTGCATACAACTGTGGAGACGAACATCGATAAACGCCGAGTTAAGCCCACACCCTGGCCAATGGTTCCTCTTCCTGAACCCCATACCTAACCCCCCAAAACTAGGTAAAAGAATGGCCCCAAAACCCATAAAAAGGCTAGTACTCTACATGTTTTTAGGGTCCAGGTACACCCTTTTCTGGAGCAGGGGACCCTAAACCCAAAACCCAAAACCCTAAAACCCTAAAGCTCTAAACCCTAACCCCTAAACCCAAAACCCTAAACCCTAAAACCCTAAAGCTCTAAACCCTAAAACTCTAAAACCCTAAACCCAAGCAACGCACTGAGGCATGAATCCAAACCCCCCCACATCCAGATGCATCCGGCTGGCCGGCCGGTTGGTGGCAGACAGATCACTCGTCTTATAGACCTGTCCCGGTTTAGGGTTTAGGGTTTAGGGTGCATCTACTGGGGCTTACAGGGTTTAGGGTTTAGGGTGCATCTACTGGGGTTTACAGGGTTTAGGGTTGCATCTACTGGGGTTTAGAGTTTCGGGGTTTAGGGTTTAGGGTGCATCTACCCAGAGACTCCAATATCCCATAATTAAGGAATAAATTCCTTAAATTAGAATAGGAATCCCAATAATAAGATTTAAGGTATATTGCTTAATTAAGGGATATTGGAGTCTTTGGGTACTGGGGTTTAGAGTTTAGGGGTTTAGGGTTGAGGGGCTGGTGAGGCTCATGATTTTCGGTTCATGTCGGCGGGCTTCACCACCTTGGAGCTAGTTTGATACCGATCTCCTGCAACTGCACCCTCGCGTCCGAAATCTCGCCACACTTTTCAACCCTAAACAGGCCTGAAGTCTGTCAGACACTGCCTCCGCCTCGGGGGAAACTGAGTCTAAGTCGCTGTCCTCAGCTCAGGTCGTGCGGGTGTTGAAGGGTTTAGGGATTCTAGGGTTTACAAGTCAGGCATTCAAGGCATTGGGCTTAGGGTTTATGCATTTAGGTCCCTTTGCAGTGCTCGCCCCGCGCGTAACTGAGAGGTTTTGATTTTGCCATACCGGATTTGGACTTCAGGGTCGAAGGTTTAGGGTCTGACATGGTGCAGCGTGGTCTGTCTTCTCTGGCCTTTGAGAAGCTGCGGTACTAGGAATGGGTTGAAATGATGGGGCCACTAAACCCTAAAAACACAAAACCCTAAACCCTAAACCCATCGACTGGGCTCTTTCAAAGTTAAGCTCCAGACTCCAGACGCAGCAAACGACCATTGGAAGAGGCAAGACCGAAATTGCTTCTAAAATGGCAAATAGTGCATGCTTGTGTGTATACTTGCGTGCAAGTATACGTATATTTTCCATTTATGCACTGGCAAATGTCAGAGTGCAAGCACGCGTGCAAGTGTGTGTGTGTGTGTGTCTTGGTGTTTCTGTGTGGTTGGGGTGGGGTGTATCTGTGCCTATGGATCTAGCCACATATACAGGCTCCAAATACACATGTCTATATGTGTATATAAGATAAATAAATAAAGATATACATATATATATGTGTGTGTGTGTGTCTCCACATACATATATACATATATAAGATATATACACATACACAGAGACATCATGTGCTATAAACTACTTCCTGTGAGATATGATGTATACATATATATATACACCTGTGCTTTATGACAAATTACACATCAAGCCTTTGAACAGAACAGAGTTGGTTAATGTACTATTCGATATGTAGATCTGCGTGCATCTCTCTCTATATACCTTGTATATATATATATGTATATATATATATGTTTATATATATATATATATGTATATCTGGGTGTGTGTCTGTGTACTTGTATACATATGCGGATATTTTGCATTGCATGTTATATGTTACTGAACATCGGCTTTCTATTGCGTACGGTTAGATTTTAAACAACATACATGGTATATTGTATGCTGTAAACATATACAGACCGAGAGATAGATACACACATACATGTACATACACAAAGGTATAGATGTAAGTGTATATATATATATATCTCTGTCTCTGTCTCTCTCTCTCTCTCTATCCATGTACAGGTGTATCTATTACACTGTGTGGTTTGGTTGTAGAGCCCGTATATACATGGATACATCATTGTAATACAGGCTCTATCGCAAAAATGATACCCTTTACATATATACATACAGACAGACAAACGAAACTATAATATGATGCAACACAACGTATCATAACACAACATAATGCAAGATAACACGATATAGAATTCGCAACTGTTGTGTTAGCTACATGTTGTGTTCACTATGTTGGCTTTACATCTGTTGTCCATTATGTACTACAAGCTTGTGTTGTGCATTATTTGTTGTACAATATACGTAAACAAGATATAAAAGTCATTACATTAGCAGACTAGTCAAGCAGTCAGGCAGTCAGTCTGTGCATGTGTGTATATACGTATACACACACACACCAACTATTATTTTCATGGGCTGTTATTCTTGTTATGGCTCTTGTTCCATAATATGAAAAATATCACGCAAAGGGCCATGTAATGCAAACAACACTCTACACACGTGTGTACATATTTGTAAAGGCCTACACCTTCTATGTTTTTGCTTTTTTTTGAACATGCACATCAAAAAAACAACTTGGGTGCTATGCAATGTGTGTTGCATTTCTCTATGGTATTGAAATGGTTGTGATAACTGCATGCAGTTGTGTACATACATATGTACACATATATATATATACATACATACATATGTGTTTATATATATATATGTATGTATGTATGTATGTACATGTATGTATGTACATATACATGTGTGTATATGTATGTATATATATATATAAACGGTAACCCCCGAGGCTGGAAGATGCCTGGCCTGTTAGGAGACCCTGCCAGCAAGCAACAAAGTGTTCGACTTCGCGCCAAAATCTAAGCCAAAGCCTAAAGCCTAAAAAGAAGCAAGATGGTTTGGAGCCTTGTGGGGCAATGGGGTAGTAGAGGGGCCTGAAGGGTTCAGAGAGGGATGGAATGAATATTATACTTTATGTATGTACATATACAAGTACATATGGACGAAAGAATGGTAGTGCCACTTACCATTCGTGCCCCTGTGCTGTCGGGTTTGTGGTTCTAGCGCTTACGACATAAATCTTGAGGCCTCGAGCATTGTAGGGTTCGGGGAGCATGGCCCAACGAGAACATGCAAGAACAGTATGGGCGGCTTTGAAGACTTAGAATAACGCTTGTTTGGGTTCGAAGGTTCCCTCAAAGGTTCTAAATTTCAGCGTTTTAGGTTTGGGGTTTAATGCAGAGGCCTCTACAATTAGAATACGGCTTTAAGGGACCCTACGGAAAATGGTGGTAAGCATTCAGGCCCTGATATCTTTGTAACCATCCCAAGCATCACAACACATAGTATATGCAGGACGTGTGTACCAAAAATACTTGAAGCCTAGCCGAACCCAGAAAAAAAAAAAACACACACACACACACAGCATCGGCTGAACCATTTTCAGCAGTACAGTTAGTACAGCATCGTAGTCCTAATCAGCAGAAGAAGAATCGTCGTCCACGAAAGGGTTCCAAAAGGAACCGCAGGGGCTGGTGTCGTCGGCGAGAAACACCACATGCGGGGTGCCATGCTGCTCAGAGACTCTTCATGTTCGTGGAGGAAGGTAAAGCCATGCGCCCAGAAGGCTCAAAGTCCTCCACCCTGAAAGTATTACAGGGTTTCGGGTTTAGAGTTTTGTTTCTCCCTGAATACAATACAATACCCTAAAAGCCTGAACCCAAATCCCTGATCCTAAAGTCTTGAAAAAAATCGTCTAACATGCCCAGCGACGGCTAAAGCGGTTTTCAAACTGCCCTGCATCTGACCGCCTCGAACAGTGGATTCCGACCACTGGTGCGAGATCCCAGTGCAAGCCTCAGCCTCGGGTCTGTTCGGGCGGGTTCAGGTCGTTGAAGAGGTTTGGGCTTTTGTTAACAAGCTTTTGCCACGTACATGTGATGGTCCGGGTTGGATAAAGACAAGGGCTTAGGGGTTCTGGGGCTTCGGGCTTTTTTCAAGAGTTAAGACTGAAGCCTGGCTGCCCCTGATAAGAACGTTTCCCGGATCTCCCCAAATCCTTTAAACTAAGGAATAGACCAATCAAACAAAAAGATGCAGGTAGAGTCCTGACTTAAGGAATATACCCGAAATATCCTTGACTCAGATCAGGGATCCTACTATAATTGAACTGAAGGTACAGCAGGGTTTAGGATAGAAGAGAGACCACCCGAAACCTAAAGCTCAAAGACTCTAAACGCAAAGTCCTAAACGTTAAGACCCTACACTCTCAGACCCTAAACCCGAAAGCCTTAAGTCGTCAAGAACTGTAACACAGAACAGACTTGAATCCGTATTGTGCCGGGCAGAGGTTTGCAACAGCAAGCGTCGCCAACCGCGCGACTCACCCACATGCTCACCCCTGAAATACAGCCGTGACAGTCGCATCAGTGCATAACCCCGAAAGACTGCCCGATACCTGTCCTATACCGGTCCTGCAGCAGAAACGCTGCAGAACATCAAATTAAGCCCGGAACCCTGTAGAGTTAGAGCACTAAAACACGAGCTTTAACAAACCAGCCCTGGTTCAGAAGCGAACCCTTCGTTCGCATCTGAAAGCCATCCAGCTCCTATCGGTAAAAACCCTTCCGTATACCCCCATTCCATACGTCAAGCCTAAACCCTAAACCCCTAAACCCCTAAAGAATTGTGTTAGATCTTCTTTTCATACCAGGAGGCTGTGCTTTGAGACCCTGCGCTCTCCGCATCTGCCGGCCGTGACAGTTTCTCCATGTCGCCGGGTCTTCTGCGGGTCTGCGCCCCGGGATTCCGAACTCGGCGTTCCAGGACTCTTTGCAAGCCGTGATTGGGAGGAGAACACTATGAACATACTGAGGTGCTTAATAAGAAACATTCTGAAGTAATCATGGGAATCTAAGTAGAAAGTACACCCCTGAACTTGCTAATTGAAACCCTTTCTCCGGAATGCCGAGTCCGTCAAGAGACCAGGCTCAAGAGGGGTAGCTGGGCCAATGGCCCTGCTCTGATGTCACTTTGCTAAACAGACTCAAATCAAATTCATCTTTGAGCCATGGTGGCTGAGGCAAAGGTCTCGGGTTCAGTGTTGAAGCTGTTGGGACAGGGAGTTTAGGGTTTTAGGGTTTGGGGTGCTGATACCCTGATTCTGACGATCCTTCTATCAGAAGCCAGGTACCGGCACCCTGAGCTAATCACCCGGCTTTACGTGGGTTATGAGTACAGTCGAAATTTGGTGAGAACTCCCCCCTAGCCTCCGGGCAGAGATAGGCCAAAGTATACTAAGCCCCCCAATCCAATCCACCCCAATTTGGAGGACTCCAGAAAGCTGATGAGCTCCAGTCGGGGAAAAGCAATGCCGAGGATACCCAGACACAAACATAATCAAACAAACGAACACACTAAAGACCCTCTTTTGCAACCCGTCTACGCAGTATCCCGTACCGTACGCTTTAATGGTCTCTACCTCTCGCCTTTGGCCACGTGCTCCGGGCCGCCGTTGGTATGCGTCCCGGTGTAGGTGCTCCTTGGGTAAAGTGTTTTCACATATGGGACTTTCCGAAAATTAGGGTACCTTATTTTGGGGTCCTTATAACAAGGATCCTACTACTTACGGTGCTATATTAGGGCTCCCCTATCTTCGGAAGCCGGTTTGGGGTTTATGTACACATGCTGGTTTAGGGCTGGGTGCGGCTAGGTGTGAGCTTCGATCGTAGGTGTCCATGGCCCCGACCTTGGCATACTTGGTATGATCCAGATTTGCTACTACAGGGTCCATAATCATCAGCGTTTGCTTTTTTCGTATCATACCATCAGAAGTATGTTCAGGAACCGTGATTGCTTGCTATGTTCATAGCTCCTAGTTGAGAAATCAAGCATGACCAACGATGCGGTAAAACACAATCTGCCACTACCTCAAGACAGGACGGCTTCCATATCAAAGTTGGTCTTAAAGCCCTTCTTACACTCAAGCAAACACCACCAATAGTCATACTAACCGTCTACCTGCCCCCAAACTCAGAAGCCCTGACGCGTTTGCTGCTAAACATGCTTTCCATGACAGTCGGCCTGCTCTGCGGTCAAGGCAGACTGTTTTTGCGCAAGTATAGGAAGCTGTGCACCTACAGCTTCACATCTTCAGTTGACAAGTTGAATGAAAGCCTGGCCTAAACCCTAGCCTAGACCCAAAATCTCCGCATTCATCCTTCCTAGAACCGTCGCAACCTGTGAAGCCGTGAACCTTCCCCAATAGCCAACAACAACATAGTGAATTCTTAAAACCCTTTTCCTAAACCCTAAACCCGGTCTCAACTCAAAAATTCAACTTCGATGTCGACAAAATGATTCGATCACTCTGCGCAACACAACCACCCTTTTCCTGAACACTGAAAATGCTTGAAACAAAAACCCTGCAAACCACAAAACCTCGACCCCCCAAACCCCTCCTCTCTCTCTCTCTCTCTCTCTCTCTCTTGCTTGCTTGCTTGCTTGCTTGCAAGGCGTTTCGGGGCCAGGGTGCGCGCCTCCCTTCCCCTGCGCAACACAGCACTAGGCCGCTGTTCGTGTCCGGTGGGCCGGCGTGAGGCTTGACTCCCCCCGACTCCCACTGCCAGGCCCCCGATTGTTATTAGTAATATTAATATTGTTAAGATTATGAACATTATTATTATCACTATTATTATCACAATAATATATATATATATATATGTATCGCTCTCTCTCTCTCTCTCTCTGACGCTCTTTATCCGGACCTCATCTTGGCAATGGCCACTACCCTCAAACCTAACCTCATCTCGGCAATTGATCCTGAACTCATTGACGAATGCCTGCGGTCTAGATCGGGTCTGGCGGCCCGATCTATAGCCTCCGTTGTAATTCCTTTTTGGGGTTACCTCATGGCATCCTACATGTTAAACAAAGGAAGGGAACTACAATGGAGACCATAGGTAAAGCACTGCGACCCAAACCGCAGGCGGCAACGCTTCAAGCCCTCCTAAGCCCCCCAATTAAGATCAAGCCTCCGCCCTACATGGGATGCCCTTTGTATGAAGAGCGCCTCTGGACACAAAAGCATTTCCTACACGCCGAGTTTAAAGTACCTCTAGATCTTAAGCAAAGCCCGTCCGACGAAGCACCAAACGCCAACCCCTAAACCCGAAAATCCTTTCAGTCAGCAGCCCCTCCCCATACCGAAAGCCCAGCAGCTTGTCATAGAAGAAACGCTCCGGCCCCGCGGCGACACGGCCGGGGCGCCCTTCGTTAGGGCTTACGGTTCAGGATCTAATATGCATATGTATATATATATATATGTGTGTGTATATATATATATATATTTATTTGGGTAGTTCTCTTGTTTAGGGTCTCAGGTCCAAAATATAGTACGGCTCCCTTATAAATTATAAAGCGACCCTAAGTTGGAGAACTACCCATATATGTCATATGTATGAACCTCCAGCTGCTGGGTCATGTCGGAACCGTTCTTCACTAACAGAGACGTGCACAGCATCAGCTTTATACTTGGGCCCTTCGGCCGTAGGGGGTGGTAGTGATGGTGCAACAAAGAAGCAGTAGCAGCAGCAGCAGCAGCAGCAGTAGTAGTAGTAGTAGCAGCAGCAGCAGCAGTAGGAATAGTAGTCGTAGTAGTAGGAGTAGGAGTAGGCCGAGTAGGCGATAAGGAACCGGTTTATGTGAAGAGCAGCGCAGGGGTAAACTTAAAGTCTTACCTCGTCCCGCAGGTTTGCATAGACTGCGTACCTGCGTTCTAGCAAGCGACTGACATGCAGCCGTTGCCTCTTCTTAGCATGTGCCAGCTTGGTGCTGCGCTGGACATGCAAGTGGTGGTTCCAAGTTCGGAGCACTAGTGCCAGATATAGAGTACATGTTCAGGGGCTGTCGTCATATACGCAGAACAACCAGGTGGTTAGTTTTTTTTGAATAGTGCTGGTTGCAACATATTCTCGACGCCTGCTCCCACTGACGCACCACGGGCCGCGCGGCGCTGTGCGGCAGCATCTGTCTCCTGCATTCAGGATAGTACCTATAGTCTCCATTGTAGTTCCTTTTCCTGGTTTAACCAGTTTTATATTAAGGATCCTAAAGGGTACCCCCAAAAAAGGAACTACAATGGAGACTGTAGGTATGCTGCATGCTCCGACAACACAGCTGCCAGAAGCGCTCTACGTTGCATGTAATTAATAATGGCAGTCTAGATTTGTCAGGGGCAAGAGCAGAAGAAACGTGGCACGTGCGGAGGAGCCTGCTTGCTTCTGCTTGAGGTTGCGACGAATTGGCTTCATGAACTTGCCGCAACTAACCTTTTTTCAGGTTGATGCTTCAATTCAATCAGGTTCTCGAGCAGAACCAAGCCACAATCGAAACCCTAAATCTGCAAAGTACAGCCTCAATCCTAAGCCTCAGCTTCCTGGGCTCCACAAGCACGAAGTCCGCTGGTAAATGCACTGTTGGCAGCACCTGAGGTGGCATGGGCTCGCAAGGAGGGTTTGGGGCAGGTCGTGGGTCCTTTGAGTATTTAAGGTCCGGGATGCCTGAACCGGACCGTCTTGGACCCTATAAGCCACCGCGGTTTAGGGCTGCGTGTTCTCAGGTCTCAAACATTGACTTGATTCTGGGTCATTCTGGGCATCCTCCGGTGTAGTTTGCTTCTTGTTGTTGGTTGCTTTGTCTGTATAATCTGTAATCTAAGCTTTCTCACCAATGACGAAACTACAACTGGGACGAAGCCGCACCCTTCCTAAACCCTAAACCCCTGAACCCATTTAGGGTTTAGGGTTTAGGGTTCAGGGTTTAGGGTTTATAGGGTTTAGGGAACGCAAGACTCGCACGAAATCTGTGCAACACGCCATCAGACCAAGCCGGGGGCCGTCATCTTCGTCGTAGCCTCAACATCGCCGCGTAAAAAATGCGGGTAGAATATAGCGGCCTAATTAGATAATTACCAGTGCTAGCTGCTATTTTGGGGTTCCCGTTTTCTAGTTAATTTATAGAAGACCCCAAAACCCCATTCCAATTATAGCCAGGCCCCTATATTGCTGAATCGGGCTCGGTCCTAGCCCAAAAAAAACAAGCGCACATAGTTGTTGCACCAGGGTGTCTGTATGCCCATATGATACCACTAGTTGTGGAGTGGGGCCAACCTCTTTATTTCGCACAGACTGCAACCCTAAACCCTAAACCCCAAACCCTAAACCCCTAAACCCTAAACCCTAAACCCTACACCCTAAACCCTAAAACCCTAAACCCTACACCCTAAACCCCAAACCCTAGTGTAACCACTTGTACATGCCCGCCGGGTACTCAGAGCTGCACACGTGGCAGAAGCCCTAAGCATCTGAAACATGGGGGTTTCCGAAAATAGGAGACAGTAATATAATACCCTAAATAGTAGGATCCTTATTATAATGACCCCTAAATAAGGTACCCTTGTTTTCGGAAAGTCCCACATCTGAAGCACGGAGGAGCCTGTCACCCCTAAACCCCTCAACCCTGAACAACAGCCAAGCCAGATCAAAGCTCGGATGCCTAGCTGTGCCTTAACGGTTGTTCCTTCCTCCCACTTAGCTTGGACGAGCCATTACGGTTTATGGTTTAGGGTTTGGTGAAGTGTTTCGCCTCGGCGGTTTAGGGTGTGGGCGGGTGGGTTAGAGTTCAGGGTTAACCCTCAATAATCTGCCTTGCCCTTTCTTAAGGACTCTTATATGGAAACCCTACTAAGGGAACTTCGAATGTTTGTAGCTGTTTATTGTTATTGGGGCTCAAGTACGCTCTGCAGGACGTGGGGCCCACTTGGTCAATGGGTGGGACCCTAAGCACCAAAAGCTACAGAGCCCTAAACCCACCTTACTCAACGTGGATTGGGGGGGGTGAAGGGCCCAATGGTTAAGGCTTCCCCTCCTACATAGCTTGGACGAGCCCGCATTGCTTAGGGTTAGCTCCATACTAGACATCGAGCCGCTTATTTTTGTCAAGGGCACTTGGTCTTGCAGCAGGGGACCTCATGTTAAAGGAGCATAGAAAGCCCAAGCTCATGCCGCCGGTAGCATGCAGACACAACCGCATCATAAAGACAAGAAGTGCGCCCCCTGGTCCGAAGATAACAGCAGGAAGCACCACATGCATCTCAGGGAAGATCTACAACCTGGTACTTTCCGATTCCATGAACACTCTCACCTCACATCCTCCAGAGAAGGCACTTTGCAACGGAAACGGACAGACAGCTGCCTGATACCCCGACACGACAAAAACCCAAAGCCCCTAAACCCTGGAAGGTCCTGATTGCTATGCCAGGCAACGTGGACCCCCTCGCTCATTGCAGGGGGCATTGCACACCGCAGTCCTGCAGTTCTTGTGCGTGACTTGTTGGGGTTTGAACCGAGGGATGAGGATACTTCTTCCCCGTCCAATTTCCTAAGAGATCTGAAAGCTGATTTCGGAGATTATACTCGACTCATACCAACTACCCCATGCAGCTTAAAGGTCACTCAATCTTTTGCCAGTAAGGCAAGCTTGCAACCAGTTTTGAGGAACCAATCTAGAATCTAGCCCGCCTCCTTCGCTGGAGGCACGGCCCCTTACTGCTGCTTCCGAAGACAGCGGACCCCTTAAAGCAGTACGAAGTCGATGCTCGTGGTAGAAACAGGTCAGGCCTTGAGAAACGACCCGTTACTTCCAGAAGCCCCGGAGGGTTCAGGGTTGAGGATGCGTTTGCTTCTGCTGCTCCTACGGCTGATGATATGAATCCTGCATTACCTTAAGGACCCTAAACTATGGGAAGTTATGAGTAATGCCGGATTTATAACATTAACCGTAGTTGAAGGGTTTAGGCTTAGGCTAGGTAGAACATGTTCGGCGTTCCAACTGTCCTATTCATTGGGCTCACTAGACTATACCGTGATCCCGATTTACGAGTATTCTTGACAAGAATCTTTCATTCCCCCGGAAGAAAAACAACTAACTCTGCTCTGCCGGATTGGGAATCACATCGTGCATTCAAGTCGTGATAATGAATACTGAAAACACAGCCTCAAATCCTAAACCTCTCAATTATCCTCAGCTCCGAACCTTAACTCCCAAACCTCTATGTGACATGAAGGAACCAGGTAGATGAAACCGCAAGCCGCCCAAAGACTCCGGAAAGCAAAGCTTCGAACGCCCTATTGGGGTTTGGGGCTCCACGGGTTTAGGGTCAACCGGCAACCCCAACTATTGTGCCGAATTCCTATTATTTTTCATTTTTATCAAAAAAGTTGTTCTGTGTCTTCTTCATTTTTTGCCCAGAAGAATTTTGTTGTTCTTCTTCATTTGTTAAAAATTCTACCCTGAACTATTTTAATTTGCCCGGGTCATATATGAAAACAATGTCCCCAAAACTTTACTATTTAGACTACTGTGCCCTTATTCACTGTGTTTTTGATAGAAAAAATAAAACTTAAACTAAATATCATAAGAAATGTCCGAGACAAATAACGACACTTTTTGTTACTCAAATATGGAAGTTATTGACAACAAATATCGTAATCAGTTATTGAAACACGAAGAACAAAAAATGACAAACTGAAGCAGCTAAAACAATTTGGAAAGGAAAACTGGAATTTATTAGATGACGATGACAAAGGAATGTTACTAATAATACTGACAAAATTCGTAGTTTATTTATTTGTAGTGATACGGAAATTAACAAACAGAAAAACTACTTATTTGATCAATTAATACATTCATGTATCCAGGTCTTGATGAAGAACCTAAAGAACACAAATACGAATGAACCACAACGAGGAACCGCGGAAACTTCCGGCGATGCAAATTGAAAGTGAAACAACAACAGAAACATAAAGTGAAACACCAAGTGAAGACTTAAGAAATCCAGCAGAACCAACTAAGATGGATCTAGTATGTAATATTTTTGAATTCTACACAAAAACTAAAATAAACATGATGAAACCAAAACAAAAGAAATACAACATGATTTTAATAACTAGAAGAAAATAATAAAATCACAACATATACAGGAAATAGTTTAATGGAAAATCTAGGATTTGACATTCTTAGATCAGATGTAAATATATACAGACGCATTCAAAAATGCCAAACAACATGGCGAACCATTGTATTGTAAATAAGATGACAATAGTTAATCATAAAGTACTAAATGTATATTTACAGTTTTCAATGAGAATAATGACGAACAATTGAAAAAAAGGTATATTTACGGGAAATTCAATTATTTCTCGCGAAAAAAGTTCATCACACTTAATTTGCAAATATTTTGTTTAGACTTATTCAACAAACACTAAACTATCTCGGGCTAAAATCAAAACCAAAAGACGAAGAAAAATAAAACAATTCTGGGCAAACTAAACATGCAGAAGACAAAGAACAACTTTCGTCTAATTTTGAAAAATAGTAGGAATTCCCAACGAGTGCGCCGCGTCTCCAGGAGTTGCGGCTCGTGTTGCTTTTGACCTCGACAACCCCTGATAGTCCGTATGTAAGTATCCTACAATATCCCCAAAACTTATTCTAACTGATTGGGCCCCTATTGCTTTAAACATTACAGAACCTACGTTCTGCTTTCATGCATGGTTCCGGGCCAGAAATATCCAGTATTTGGAATGGGGATCGCCATAAACTTCAGTCGCAAGGCATGTATATACAAAAACCAATAGGGCCTTTCAATTATTTAGGGCTCAGTGCTTTCGGGCTCATAAATTACAAAGCTTTTTTATAATCTTTGCCGTTTCGGATGCGGGAGTCCTGAGCAAAGCCCAAAGTTTGTTCAAGTGATGACGAGGACCCGGTTCTCGTCCCTACCCCAAACATCCCTAGACTAAACCCTAAACCCTAAACCCTACAACCCTAAACCCTAAACCCTAAAACCCGAAACCCTAAACCCGGAACCCTAAACCCTAAAACCGTAAACCCTAAAAACCCTGAACCCGAACATCCCCCAACTAAACCCAAGACCCTGAACCAACCAGCCTAGTCTCCAGGAGCCCGGCCGAAACCGATTTGCAGAAAACAACCAGCAACCATGGTTTTGCAGCGGCTTTCGCAAGAGTGTTGCTGCAGATTTTGTAATTAGGAGTTATGTAGGGAACCGAGCTTTCTAAACCCAACGCACCTAAAACCGTAAACCCTAAACCCCTAAACCCTAAAGCCTAAGCCCCTAAACCCGTAAACCCCTAAACCCTGAGCACCTCAAACCTTTAGCCCAAGCCTCCTCGGAGCCCGGGCTTTTGGGGGCTTTTTTGGTGGTTCAGGCCGTCGCTTTCGCGGCTTCAGGCCGCTTCTTTCCACCTCCTTTCACATGATCTCCAAGAAGAAGTTTGGGGTTTAGGGTTTAGGGAATCCACTGTTTAATGGCCCTTACTTGAATTCCACATGTAGCTCAAAACGGAGGGGGGGGAAAAGGTAAACAGATGCCCCGGCAGCCTCGAAACCCTAATATTTCTGTAGGATTGGGCTTAACGTTTAAGGCTTAAGGGATTGATTGATATTAAGGCTTAGAACCCTTGCGCGTGAATCTTGAAGCCCTTTTTGCCCCAGAATGTGGATGGCCAAGCTACGCCAGGCTTCTTTCCGCAACCGGCACACCTGGACATCAGGCAAGCAATGCGGGCTAAGGTTGTGCGTTAATTCTTTCGGTGTGACTAGAATGCTAGAAGTTCAGTCGATCGATTGCTAAGTAGTGAACGCGCACTGCAGGGTAGGAAAAGGGCAGCATGAAGAATTGGGAGAGCTGGCGTAGGTTTACAGGCAAGAGCCCTCTGTTGGCAATAAACCCTAAACCCTAAACACTGAGATGATACAGGAAAGTGAAATACGGAGCAAGCCAGGATGTCAAAGAGCTTGTGCCGCAACTCAACATGAAGTCTTGTTGGATTGATGGTAAGCGGTTTAGAGTTTAGGGTGTGGGGGGATAGGAATCTTAAGGCCTGTATGGCTTCAAATCCTCACCCCGGAACCCTGAAAAACTGAACCTCCTACACCGGGAATCCTAGACTATAGTTTAGGGTGTATAGGGACTATAACCCACGACCCGAACCCTCCACAATCCCCGACCCTGGGCACAACTCCTCTTAACAACTCTAAGGTTGAACCTGCCACCCCAAATACCTGCCGCTCATACTGTTGATGACATAAATCCTGCATTACCTTAAGGACCCTAAACTACGGGAAGTATGGTCTCTTTCCTTATTATGGGGAATGCAGGGTTCATATCATCAATCGTCTCTTGGCAGGGTTTAGGCTTAGGTTGCTCCCAGCCAGAGAGTTTCAGGAATCTTTGTTCACTTTACCAAACGGCAGCATGCTCGGGACACCAGCTTCTAAGTATTGCAGCATTACCATGACTACCAGCAATGCGAACGGTGGTAAAGTTGCTAAAGAGACCAGCACCCTAAACCCTAAAGCCTAAACCCCTAAACCCTAAACCCCTAAACCCTAAAACCCCCTAAACACTAAACGTTTTCAATAGAGTCCGGGCGCTTTACGAGGGACTCCATCTTACCGGCATCACCACGTAGACATGCGCCACCTGGAGCTCGACAGATCTGGTTTAGGGTTTAGGGCTTAGGGTTTAGGGACTTTATGGTTTGGGGTTTAGGGTTATAGGGCTTAGGGACTTTATGGTTATAGGGTTTAAGGTTTAGGGGCTTGGGGTTACAGGGTTTATGGACCGCAGAAAAGATCGACGAGGGTTTCTTGGCTTAAGCCTAAGCGCTTATGAGTAGGGGGTGGGAAACTGACAAACGGGGAGTTGAGGGATGTTCGTAGATAGGACAGCGGGACACAGGGGTAGTTCTCTGAAGTAGGGGCCCGTTTAGAGTCCTACTCATAAGGGTGCCGTACTATGTTGTCGACCTAAAAGATTAGAGAACTACCCATATGGCGGTTTATGCTCAAGACCCCCGCTTTGGCATTGTTCTTCAGAAGCGGCGATGCCTTGTGGGAATTTGCAGCCCAGGCTTCTGATCACGTGTTTCCAGAAAGCCACCTCCCCTCCGAAAATCCCCAAACCCGGCATCGACTCTAACATACCCTAAATATACAAGGAAACTACAGGTGGGGAGTTTAGGGTATATAGGGCTTCTATAAGGCTTCTATAAGGTATATAGACCTTCTATAAGGCTCCTATACTACCCTCTAACATACGATGGCTCATGAAAGGGTACTTGGGGGGGGGGGGTCCTGGATTTCCCTAAACGCTAAACCCTAAAACCCCCAAAAATCCTAAACCCTAAACCCTAAAACCTTACCACCCTAAAAACCACAACAACCCTAAACACCCTAAAACCCTAAGAACCCGAAGGCAACGAATGAGAGGAAGCTGGACCCGAGAGTTGGGAGTTCCGACTCCCCCGGGCCCTGACTTGTGATGAAAAACGCCGGCAACCCCAAAGCCCGCACCCTGAATGCCCTAACATGGGGTTCATGTGCGGGGATTTAGTTTAGGGTTTAGGGTTGAATGTAAATATTTTGTTAGGTGGGGCTCTTAACGTCATATAGAAGCCTATATGGGTACGGTTGATGACATAAATCCTGCAGTACTCAGCAAGGAACACACTATAATTCCCATAGTTTAGGGCGCCTAAGGTAATGCAGGATTTATATCATCAACAGTAACATGGGGCTCTTGTGAGGGGATTTAACTTAATTTAAGTTACCATAACAGGGATCTATAAGTAGCAAATAATATGGTTTCTGTATTGTGGAAACTTACACTAAATGCCTCAACAAGAACCCAGACTATATAGGACTTAATAATTAGAATAGGGTTTGGGCCCCTTTGTAGTATAATTGTAATCAGGAACCGTAAGGAATAATACTGGTAATTATTTAGGCTTCTACATTACACTCTAAACTCAACCCAAACGACCCCGCAACACTTAAGCCCGCAATACCCCAAACCGTACAAAACTTCAATTTTATAAACCTGGAAAACCTAAAAATTCTAATTTCCCTACATACACTTCAAAACCTCTGTAAGCACAAGCCTGGCATGACAAGATGCACCCTAAACCCGAAGTAAACCCCTAAACACAAGTCTGGGATGACGAGATGCAGTAGTGTACGCCGCAGTGCAAGCAGCAGAGGTTCGTGGACGGGCCAGAGCTGGTACAGTACCTCCAAACAGCGGTTTAGGGTTTAGGGATGTTTAGGGTTTGGGGTTTGGGTTTCAGGGTTTTCAAGAACACTTTACGTTTAGGGTTTATCGGGGCTCTTCAAAGGCAGCTGAACTCGAAATGCGAGAGCCTCCGAACCCTCCCGCCCACACACGAATCCACGGGGAGGGGTGGAAGTTGGAGTTACCATTACGCCAAAAAGAAGGTTAAAAAGGGTAGATGCTGGGGAAATATCGCAGTACAGTGCTATGAAGAAACCCGAAATGAAACATTAAGCTTCAAGGCTTCGGGGTGTGTCTTTCGGATGGGTAAGGCTTAGGGTTTAGGGTTTTCGACTCCAGGGCTTTGAGGGTTTGGGATCCAGAGCGTCTTGTGAGGTGGGGGTGCTGGTCTTGCGAGGCATAGGCCCAAGAAGAAAGCAGAAACTCCACCTAATCAGCCCTAAACCAAACCCCAAAACTCTGCAGGCCTTAGCTAGAAACCTAAGACCCCGAAACTAGAAAAACCTTGTGTAACCCTAAGCTACCCATGCGTTTTGTTGCCCCAAATCCCCAAAAACCTACCTGTAACTCTCTTGACCTGCAGATCAAGCAGCCAGTACCCCCTAATAAGTAGGTAGAGCCCATAAAACTGTAAGAGTCCCAGGTAACTCCCAAACCCTGAGCCCTGAATCGATGAACTCCTTGATCCGAAGCTGCCCCCTGAAACCCAGACCCTCAGAGGGTTTAGGCTTTAGGGGTTTAGGGTTGAGGGGTTTTGGGGTTTAGGGGTTTAGGGTTGAGGCTGTAGGATTTAGGGGTTTAGGGGTGTAGGGTTGAGGGTTGAGGGTTTAGGGACCGTAACCCGGGTTCCCGAGGCCGGCACCACTTGCACATGGCCACGGATCAAGTTGGCACAATCCCACACGCTTAGCCAAACTTGCTGCGGTTGGCCGTGGAGGGTTTCCTATAAGGAGCTTGATTAAGAAATCTTGGGCCTGCATTAAATTTCGTTGAAGGGATCCGAATATGTTTTTGTGTTGCTGGAACAGGGTTTCTTAACCAGGTTCCTATATTAGGGTTCTCGCCTGTGGGGGATGCCTGTGGATCCAAACATCTCGTGCTTAAAGGATGAAGCCTTCATCTGTCTTGCGGGGCTCGGCACTACAAGCATAGCAGCTTACCCCTGGGACCCTACATGAACGTAACAAACCACTCTTTTGCTGTAAACATCCTTCCGCGCTGTATTCGACTACAAAGACTTCGAAATTGGAGCACTAGTCGTCGGGTTGAACTGATTGTGCTGTCTGTATTGTAGCTTAGGCACCCCATGAAATAGTACTTCTACAGTTAAGACCATACGGGACATTAGCAAGTATCCCACATGTACCACAGAAACCTTGTGTTCGATGAGGTAGCGGAACTTCCGGCCTCTGACCTGAGCGATATCCAACATCCAACATACCACAGCCCAAAGGGTCCAAAGTACCTATATAGTAGAATGTAGGGTTTCTATATTAGGAAATGCTATTATGATTTGGGAAAGTATCCCCCATAACAGTACCTAGGACCCTTTGGGCAGACCAGACACCCTTAGGGTTGTGCACTGTGCTGTCGCATGCAAAGGAGGCACACATGACAGGAAGCAACGCGGTTATGATCCTACGAAGTCATATCGGTCACAGGAAGCAATCCATGAAACATAGACAAAGTCCCTGAGCTTTCGTCCAGCAAATCTGGAAAAGGAAGTAAATTACCAGCAGCCCCACCTCACTGGATCCATCACGCTTTGATCTTCAAGCCCCTCTGCCCCCTTATGCAACATCCTGGGGGTCTCCCTGAATCCCTCAACCCTACTTACTCTAGAAGCCCGGCGCTCAACTGCAACCTACTTACGAAGTCTCACGATCCTTGAACCCCTATAAACCCCGATTGAACCTTTCAAAGCTTTTCAGAAACCCTCGAATAGCCCTTGTAACAACCTCTGCTTTGCTCCAACATGGAAGCCTTAGCAAATTTCTAGAGTAGTGCACAAGGAGTCCTCTAGCTAAGAAATATTCTATGAGGAATTAACGATGCTACCATATTATGAAACCTAGAACCTAAACCCTAAACCCTAAACCCTATAAACCCGAAACTCTGCCGAGGGCCCCTGCGCTTGGTGGGTGGGGGCGGAGGAGGCATGGGCTCTGGCCCACGCGAGGCCGACTCCTGCAAGGACCCGGCTCCTTAGACCCTATGAACCCTATAATTAAACGCTAGAAGCGCTAAAAACCACAAGCCCTATAAGCCCTATAAACCCTATAAACCCTACAAGCCCTAAATCCTATAAACCCAATAAACCCCATAAACCCCATAAGCCCTGAGCAGTTTCAAAAGGGGCTTGCCGTGGCTTGTTGGGATGAATGGACCCTAAAGAACCTACCTTTTCAAGGTCTCCTGGTCCTTATTATGATAAAGGATTCAGGGTTTAGGGCATATTATGGTTTGCTTATATACTCCCTTTTTAGCACTCGCGCTCGACGAGGTCAGGCGAGGTTTAAGGCAGCATGACAAACTTTCCCAGGCTCTATTCGAGCCCAGCTGCAAACTTCCTTATATACGCCCTTAGAGAGGTAGGTTATCGAAGGTCCAGGTAGGGTTAAGAGGACTTATGGAAGTAGAAGGGGACGCAGGCCAAAGGCCGATGGTAAACCCCAAAAAGTTGGAAACCGGGTTAAGGACAATTAGTGCTGGGATTGCTTATACATTACTCTTAGGGATTGAAGCTATTGGGTTTCCAACTTTTGGGCTTCTACTGTAGGGCCACTGTAGGGGATTTCGGGGGCCGTACATGGCTTGAGAAACGGATTGGTCTGGAAGTGCGCATCGTAGGTTAGGGCTGTTTTTTGTAGGGCCCTATGATTCAAGGGAGATGACATACTATTTTCGGGCGTTGGTGCATGCCACACACAGACACAAACATACGCAACAGGATATGTTCTAAGCCGTACACACCTCAACTGATTGAACAACAACAAAAAACAACTGCAACACAGGCCTGGTTTAAAAAAACCCCTGAACCATGTACCCCAGTGCATAATTAACCACCCTCCCAGGTACGGTCTGTAACAGATTTCTCCACTGCTCCTCGTGCGGAGAACCCATAGCCTCTGCGGGCGGGCTTCGGCCGCGCCTGTAGGGTTTAGGGTTTAGGCAAAGTCTTCAGGGTTGAGGGTTGGAGGGTTTACGCTCTCACAACTCGGACAAGCCAGGCGATTGAGGGCTTAGGGCTTTGGGTTTTGCCTTTTTCCATCGTGTAGCAAGTGTTTTGTACGGTTGCTATGGTGTCTAATTAAGGTAGAAGGCCGTGTACTGGACTGGCCCTATAACCCTCCAAGTAGTGGCGCACGGGGCCTTGTTTAGGGATGGGAGCTGAAGCTTGCAGTAATGGGACCGTTTGCTTGAGGTGATCCGATCTTAGCTGAAAATTAAGAGATGCTGGAGACACTTATGCCGATGGTTAGGCATCACCGTTTGAATGGCTACGGGCTTGCAGCCGTCCGCCTTACAATTCGCTTGCCAAGCAGGCTCGCGCTCTCACTTTCGAGAAGCAGACGTTACGGATACAGTGCAGCTCTTGCGAGGGTTGGAGAAGATCTCTTGTGAGAGCCTTTGAAGCCCGCATCCTTTCGACCGACGCTTTCTAGAGCTTTGGAAGCTCAGCCAGTGCCCTGCCACCAGCTCTTTGCGCAAATCCTCTCCGAAGATCCCTACAAGCTTAGGTCGGCACTCCGGGAAATCAGCAAACCTGAAGAGCCCTGTTGCCTATATCGTGGGCCGCCGTCTCTTAAGCCTATCTATAAGCCTTCAGCCCTATGAGCCTTGCAGCACATACCCATCTGATTAGGTTGCTGGGCTTTCAGGAAATCTTGCGGCACGGATAAGCAGAGATAAACCTAAAGATCGAGTGGAACGACGGCAATCAATCCGGGGTTCACCATGATGTAATAATTAAAAATAGGGTTTAGGGTTTAGGGTTTTTGGGGTTCGTTGCTTTAACTATAGTATAATATACCCCCAAAACCTCATTTAAATTATAAAGGCCCCTGTATTAGAGCAACTTTAAGGCTAAAGTGCTTGTATGCTGTGTGGGTACATGCCCCCTCTCGATACCCAAATCGCCAGAAGTAGCCTTCGCCGCGGCAAAGCGCCTCGATGCGACAGAAGCCCTCCACATACGGAACGGGACCTACTTTTCAACACCAGGAAGGCCAAGGCTCCCCATCAAGTTGTAAGCTACCCATAGGCCCCTAAGTAGTTCCTTTTTATGGTTTAAATTTAGAGTCCTATAAGGTAATCCCCAAAAGGAACTACTTAGGGGCCCATGGGTAAACAACAAGATCGCAACCAACCGACAGCTTGAGGCTTCACTAGTGGGCCTTGCATGAGCTGATGCTTCAGTATCCAACACGGGCTGTTGTCTACCTGTAACTCTCTCGACCTACAGATTAGCAGCCAATACCCCTTAATTAGTAGGTAGAACCCATAAAACTGTAGGTAACTTGAGTCCCAGGTAGAGCTGCTGTTCAAATTAGGGTCTTTACGGACTTTGTCCTCCAAACCTTGACATTTAGAGGGGTCTTGGGAATTCAGGGTATATCAGTGTGCAGGGGCTTCTGGATTTTGGGGGGGGCGGGTTAGTTGCAACAGGTGTAACTCTTCTGGTGTTGGTAGCGATCTCGTCCATCTAGGATTGTTCTTCCGTGCACTGCCGGGACTTTCACCGAAGGCCCCCTGACGAAAGTACCTAGACCCTAAACCCCGAAAACATAAACCCAAAACCCAAAACCCCTAAACCCCAAAACCCTAGTGAAGCGTCTTTGAAAGGGCAGAGGCGTCGCCAAAGCCGGGGCCGTGGCCACGCGATTCGGTTTTCTCCTCTCAAACGGCACTTTCCGAAAAATAGGATACCTTATTTTGGGGTCCTTATAGTAAGGATCCTACTATTTAGGGTGCTGTGTTCGGGTCCCCTGTTTTCAAAAACTTGCACATGGTTTCGAGCTGGTGGCATGGAGGATACGGCCGAGGGGTATAGGGTTTAGGGTTTAGGGGTTAGGATATAGGGTTTAGGGCTTAAGGTTTAAGATTTAAGGTTTAGGGTATCTCTGACCTTTCTTTTCGGATCCAGTGCCGAGAAGTTCGCAATAAGGTTTCGGGGTCTCTTTCAGTTTTCCTTTTGAGAACTGTGCCCAAGACAACCCCGGGGGTTCCTATACACCTCCATGCATGGCCAGTTCTCTAAATCAGGGCCCCTTTCATGAGGCTGCCGTACTGTATTGGGGACCTAAAAAGGGGCCCTAATGTAGAGAACTTTCCACATGTAAACAGCCTGCAAAGCCCAACGCCTGAAACCCTATAAACCCAACCTACGGTGTGTCAAAAGCGCGAGGAGACAATGTCCCACTCTCTTTTGCCTCCCGCTTCGCTGGCACCTTTGTTTGCAGGGTGTAGGCCTTAAGGTTTGTGGGGTTAGGATTTCGGGCTTAGGGTTTAGGGGTTTAGGGCTTCAGCACTCACTCTAAGACTTAGGGGTTTAGGGTTTGCGGGTTAGGATTTCGGCACGCCATCTGCCAACCTCC